>JAEMON010000014.1:16595413-16614670 GCA_030264115.1 Lygus lineolaris | reverse complement strand
AAAATAATAAACCATTGTGTAATAATTTGCAGCGTTTTTAAGAATACCACAAAACCATGAATTTCAAACTTTTTTTGACTGATTGCGTCCTAGTGAATGCATGTCTGAGGCGTTTTATATCGCATAATTAGGCTTTTATTGCAGCATATCGCATTTCTAGCATAATGCGTGCATTATTCGTACCCAAGAGTCGGTAGACCGGCAGAAAATTCGTTCTATGTGTTATAACGGCTGTTTGTACAGATATTCGTTCTTCATAATTGCCACGTGAGAGAAATGTGCATCTTCAAAGCATCATGGATCTGTGTTTGTTTAGCGTGCAACGTGAACGCGAGGTACTGTAGAAGGGGAGGGGGGGTCCCGAGCAGTGCAGGCCCAGACAGGTTTCGGGGAATCGCAAGCTAGTAGTGCTGGGCGATAGTAAATAGTTCAGCACTATCGGTTAAAAACTATCGATAGTTTTCGATAGTCGCGTCCAGTCCAATGAAGAATCCTCTCCGGGTTTTTGCATTATGAAAGCACTCTAATTGCATTTTGGCCGCATTAACAGCCCATTTCTAGCACATTTTAGCCGCATAATTCGGTTCTCTAAATCCGCATACTTAGGGGGTTTTAAAACGAAGACCACAGGGGAAAAACGGGCTAACTCGAATTTTTCCGAAAAATGAGTAAAAGACGGTTTGTGATAGATTTTGGCATGGCGAATTCAGTGGTCACCTCAAATCAGGGGAAAAACGGGTCCTAACGGTCGATAAATGAGTTTGAAAAAACGTGTACAGGGGAAGAACGGGCCCTGACAAGCACTTTAGGGGAAGAACGGGCCATATTTTGACCTGCACGTGGAATCTACCCATCTCTCCTCTTGCATTTTCTGTTTTTCACACGAACTTTTCTGTGTGAACGTTGATTTTGGCCAATATTCGCAACTTGTTGTTGTTTTCATTTCCACCTGTGAACTTCCTCGAGTGATAATCCCGTCGTTTTCCTAGTTTTTCGTGAATAGTGTTGATAAAAGTTGTGTGAAAACTTCACCTAATCTTCCCGAAAATTTATTTCACTTCCCCGAGAGAGGTTACACAAGAAGAATCAAAGTTTCAAAGGAAAAACAGGCAGATCTGAAGCACTTAATGCAGTTCTGCGGAGCTAAAGCGAAGAAATTCTTCTCCAAACTAACCCGCAATGCTCATTAACCCATTCAACGCGCCCCCAGGACAGTCTCGGAAAAATGAGTCTTTCACCAGGAGAGACGTCCTCGAGGGTCCCCTCTTCTAATGCCAGCTCTTCTAATGTTTTCGTGTTCTACACGTCCATACCATTGAATTAAATTTAAAATTTAAAAAAAAAAAAAAAAATGTGTAGCCGAAGGAATGACTCTGGCAAATTGAGGCGCGTTGAACGGGTTAAATTGCTCTGCTAGCCCGTTCTTCCCCTGTACAAAGGGGATTTTGAGTGTATTTTGATTTTTTATTTCCATTAAATACGATATTTTTTCAATTTGTTGTCATCAACATGTTCTCTGATACCTGATGACCTAGTCTTTGTTGTAAAAGTCCAGATTTAGCATTTCAGCTGTTCCCAATAGCGTTTTTGGTACTAAAACAGCCCCCCTGAAAAATTGAAAAACAAGGTGTTAGCCCGTTTTTCCCCAGTGGTCAAACGCATTAAGTGCACAATCCCTAGCAATTTAATTTCCTGATGCTATGTACTTATTGATTTGATTCAATTGATTGTGGCTGCTTGTGAAATTACAAAAGCAGGTTTTTTTTTAATACACATTATTGCTTGATAGTAAAGATCTTTCCAATATCGAATAGTTTAAAACAATGGGCACTAGCCCTCGACCTTATTTTTATAGGTACTCAAAGATATTATGTGACTGTTTAGGTGGTTGGATCCACTGCTGGGGCCACTTCGTACTCCTTGGCAAGCTGCGCCGTCAAATACAACAAGCGCTTGTTGGATACCACCATTAGTCAAGAATCCATGAGGTCGTGGATTTCAGAGAGTCTCGTGAAAATCGAGGGTGATTCGTTGAACTCGTTGACTTACTCTGTTTCTGTTGAGGACTCGAAGAAACCCCTGACCTGCTCCACAACTCAGATAGCGAGCCTAATTTTCAAGAAGCTATACGGTATGATTCATAGACTGATTTTAGCGACTTTCCGAAGAAAGCTATTGAATTAAGCTTAAGAATTAAGCTATTGAAATTGCAACAAAATTTAAGTAACTCTGGTTTATGAAACTTTTCTCCATCAAATTTGAAATATAAATTTCCAGACCATTCTAAAGTGAATACTGAAATTTAACATTTTGCTTTCTCAATACCGAAGGTAGGAAGCTTTGTATTTGTGAAATAAATTAAAAAAGTTGTTGCCCTCCAAAATCAAAATTTCCACTTGCTTTCTGAACAATTTTGGTTCTGTGTCTGTCCGTCCGTCTGTCGGTCTGTCTGTGGTCAATTCCTTGTCCCAGGCAAAACTACATGAAGTTATGGTCCTAATTCGATGAAATTTTCAGCGATTGTGCGGGTTAGCTTGATGACTGTCCCCTATGAAGTTCATAGCCACCAGATCACCCAGATCAATAGGTTGTGCGCATGCGCAAACGTGAATATCCTGAAACTGGCATCTCAGTTCCCAATTAACCTATTTCGCTCAAATTTGGAGGGTAGTTGAGGGCTGATTCAAAGATAATCACCAAAGAATTTCATGTTTGGATTATTAATAGCTACTGCGCAAGCGCAAACATGAACTTTGTTGTCATAGGCGTAGCTCCAGAAATACTGGACCAATTTGAGTGTAATTACCCCTCGGGGGTCTCCTATGATTTCATAGCCAGCGAATCACCAGTAGCTTGTGCGCACACGCAGACGTTAATTTCCTGAAACTACGATTTTTCAGTTCCTAATGGACAGATTTCGCTCAGATTTTAAGGGTGGTCGATTCCAATACAATCACCCATGAATTTCATCACAAGAGCTACTGCGCATGCGCAAACTTAAAATTTTTTGTCATAGGGATAATTACAGAATTACTCGACCAATTTCGCTGAAATTATCCCTAACTAATTCTACACGTCCATGTTACCAAATGGAGGAAGCTATACTGCTCTCCTAACTTGGCAGACGTTTTTATAGTATGAACAGATATTTCATAAAAATTTTTATAACTTGTATTTAAAATAGAAAACACTCCCGATGTTATGATAATTGGATGTGTGAGTGTGTGAGTCATTCCAGACGATATCTCAACCTAGATACGCTCCAAAAAAATTCAATAGGTTAGGAGTTGACTGACTAATATTGAAGTACTGTGCATCCTTGTCGACGATTTCAAATTAATGTTTACTAGTAGGTATGACTAGGAAATTGTGAAACCTTGTAATCTGCTTTGAAGTAATATTGTGCCATTCCTCATTCCTTGCAGCACCTCGTATCATTTCATTCATAACGAACGTTTAGGGACTGATTACTACTATACATGTTGTGCAGGTTTGTCATGGGTCGAATAATGCCTTTGGAGCCTTCGAAAACCGCATATTATTCAAACATCTGAGATTTCGTCCTAGTCCCCTCCACTCCTGAATGGTGCGTTTCCCCGTTTGCATTTTAGGTAGTTACTGGCAGGGATGCAATATCGGAGGCAAAATATCGATATCAATATCGATATTACTATCGAAACCCTACTATCGATAGTGCAATAATATCGTGAAAAAAGTATCGATACATCGATATTTTGGAAATTTTGTCTAAAATACTCTAAATTAGTGTTTTTTGTTGAATGTTATCGTCTCCCTCCTGGCAGAAGGGCGAATATTTTAATCATTTAAGTATACCTCCTCCTGCCTGCGAGGGGGCGATAAATTGTCCAAGAATATAAATATTGGTGTTCAAATAAAAAGTCAAATGCTTGGATGTTAGATAAAAAAACAACATACAAAGTGTTTAGGTACCTAGGTTCTCATAATTATGTAGGTACTTACTACATTTTTTTTAAATTTAAGTTTAATAAAATATAAACTAAAATGTTTTAATAAAAGTAGAATGAGTCTTAAAAAAGAATATTTAGGTGTAGTTTTGATAGGTTTTGCCCTACCGTTACCGATGGAGGACTTTGAATTATTGATGGAAATATCGGTACAATATCGGGCAAATATCGAATATTGGGGCCATAATACCGATATTTCGGTAATATCGACTATCGATATGTATCCCTAGTTACTAGTATTGTCATTTGATTCTTATCCTAGTGTTGTGACTGTCTTTATACAGGTATCGGAGTTGGAGGTGCACCAGGTCAAGACTCATTCTCCTGCGTGATAGCCGTACCAACTCACTGGGACGACAAGAGCCGACAAATCGTCGCTGACGCCGCCACTCAAGCTGGTTGGGAGGTGATGCAGGTCATCAATGAGCCTGCGGCTGCTCTTCTGGCTTATCAGATTGGTTTTGAAAAACCACCTGTTGATCAGTAAGTATAAGTGTGGAAGTAAACATTTGAATATGAAGATGGCGGGTTATCATCCATCCTTGGCCACTTATCATCGCTGCATTGGCTATACTGCAGTTTTCAGAAAATCCAAATTCTTTATTTTTGAAAGAGGTGTTTGTTGGTTTCAATGAGTTACTAAGAGATTATTACTACTCTGGGTTTTCCATTGTGTTGCTATGTATTAAAAAATAATTCAAAACTCGTCCCTTTGGCCTAGGTAGGGGGCCAGCTCAAGGCTAATGCATGTTTTCCATGCTAAGAAAAAAAACCCAAGTAGTGCGATTTTGAAAGTTTCAAGCGAATTGATGTGTTCTAATTTTTCTCATTAATTTATGATCTATTCTGATCAAGTGTAAAGTTCACTAGTTTGATTGAGTCGGGAATAGTCCAAGGGCTTGTCCGGACTCAACAAGTTTCCACAACTTCATTCCGAGTTAGAATAAAGTCCCCGAAATAAAGCCCAAGGATCTCATGCTTACCTACACCACAGTTTAACCCTGAAGTATCATTTCTATGTGATGACATTATGATCCCTCAGGTGGAGTTATATAGTTGCTTCCACGTCTGACAATCATACCTTAACACATTCAGTGCAGAGGGGCGCTTAAGCGCCCCTCCGAGTTTTCACACGGAGCGGGAGGGCACTTAAGCGGCCGTCTCCCTCCCCACACCTGTTGTGGAGGGAGTCGTAGTTCCCCACCCAATCGCTTGGAAGCCCGGTTTCTCTTCACGATCTATTCAGTACGACCCTGGCTGTCACCCAGTATACACAGGAGCTCACGCCAAATTGTGAACTATACGCGTATTTTAGAGTGAGACCATTTTCATCATTTTTTTGGTTCAGGGTGGTAGGGTTGACATAATTTGGGCTTCCGCATTGAAGGTGTTGAAGATGCTATTGCACTGTGTTGTATTCAACAGTATTATTATAATTTATGTTCACAGGATAGCCTTGGTGTACCGGCTTGGTGGTGTCAGCTGCGACGCAACAGTTGTGAGCATTGAGAACGGATTTCAAACAATTGTCAGCCACGTTCGGGATGACTCTCTCGGTGGAAAGGATATAATATCAGTGGTTACTGAACACCTTTGCGATGAATTCAAAAGGTAATGTATATGGAACTCTAATTACAAGTTTTACTCCTCAATTGTCTCTGGACAGGGTCATTTTAAGCCTCAAAATAAAGTCTGTTACTATTCAATGGGCCATGAACATTTTGTACAAAGATTGGGAATAATACTAATTTTTGATAACGTAAACTGTAAGGTTTCAACAACCATAATAACTGTTCATACTAGGCTGCACTTGACATCACTTCTGGGTGCTGCTGACTCAAGTGTTCAACAGGTAGAAATGGCGGCGTCCGATCATTCGATGGAGGCACAGGCGGGGAAGGCTGGCAACCTTGAGGGGGGTTTCAGCCGACCATCTAATTGGGAAGCTAACCATCCCAGTCAATTTCAATTAACCAAAAACAAAGCGTATTTTGCGTATAAAGCTAAAAACATATTGCTTAGTAATGCATTTCAGGGGACGGCCCTTTAGATGGAAAGTATAACAGAGGTAATTGTCCCAAGACTGAACAACATTCCAGCGCCACCCCCTAGTGCCAGTCTGGCAACATGGCGTTGGGAATAGCCCATAACCTGAACAGTATCCCGAATTCTAATACTAATGAAATTTGGTACAACGGGCCCATTTGGGGTCTAGTTGTTCCTCGAAGCTGTATTTTGACTCGCTGACATCCCTGTCAGCCAACAATCTGTATCAAACATAGTCAAATATTCCTGTATTATAATTTCTCGGTCTCCTATATTTTGTCCGTCTTTTTCCAACAGAAAATACTACTTAGATCCTAGGGAAAGCAGAAAAGCTATGTGGAAATTGAAAATTGCGGCCATGGGAATCATTCACACTCTGTCAACCATCTCGACAAGTTCAAGGTTCATCGAAAGCGTCTGTGATGGGGTGGACTTCAACCCCAAGATATCCCAGGCGAGGTTTGAGGCCCTTCTCTCACCACTCATCCCGAAGTTCACCGCCCCGATTCATCAAGCTTTAGCTGAAGCCGGTGTAGAGAAAAATCAAATTTCAAAGGTATAGACGAAATACACCTATACACCTCAATTTCTAGAATAGTTGAAAGCATTACGTAATGCCGAGTAAAAAAGTTGGAGCAGTATAACTGTACGCTAACTCTTTTCCTAGTCCTGATCTCAGCTATGGCGGACATAAGTAGCATTCAAACCGTGACCTCCCTGCCTAAGCTAGTGGTAATGGTGTGGGTATACCTTATTGATGGGAAAAGTTGGCCTCTTCTGCTGAGCCAAGTTACTCTCATCTCTCAGTCAACCAAATTTTCTAGCAATCATTCAACTCTCCAGGTGGTTCTGTGTGGTGGGGTTCTCAAAGTGCCCAAAATGCGCTCCGTCGTCAGCAGCCTGTTTGACTGCGAAATCTGCTCAGGCCTCAACCCCGACGAAGTTCTGGCCTGGGGTGCCGCTCAGCAAGCAGGTCTTCTGGCTGGCCACTCTGACGGTCTGGGGGTGACCGAAGCCTCCAGGGAGCTTCCCCTCCTCCAGACGCCCGTTCACGTTCAGGTAACTCACTTGACTATGGTAATTTTAGTCTTTGGTCAATTGCGTGGTAGAGGTGCTGAAATTGTCACTAACTGATTCTATACGTTCATGTTACAAAAGTGAAGAATCTATACTGCCTATCTAACTTAAAAGACTTTTTTATACTATTGTGTAGATATATCATGGTGAGAGCTTTCCAAAAAGGTGCAATATGGTATCCGTCGATCAGAAGTGGGCAAAACGAGTTATATAGAATGAGATATGCATACGACATCCCCTAATTACGCTGGAGACTGAAACATTATTGTAGTCGGGAGTTTTCAAGGTTGTTGAATCTAAAATTGACCCACAGGCCATTGGTACCTGAATCCAGCTTTCTGCCCATATAATGGACATTTTCTACCTACACAAAAATAATAAATAAATAAAAAAAGAAATTACTGGCAAAAGCGAGTATTCCTGGGCCCGGGAGACGGTCAACTGACTCCTGTGGGTACAAAAGTGAAAGGGTGGTCCGAAGGATTAGGCCAACTGACTCCCGAGGACGGTGAGCGTCAGGCGAAATTAAACATTTGATGATTAATGCAGCTTTTTGTAGTGCATGGGTATTGTATGGGGTTTTACATTCCACTCGTATTTTGCTTGCTACTGAGTAAGCAGAAAGAAATTTATGCGACCTGCTTGCAGGCCATATCAGCAAATGCGAGGAATTGACTGAGATTTGACTCAAACCAACAAAATGCGTTACCGACTTCGAGATATATAGGTAACAGGCAATAAGTATTTCTGTGTATCAGTCAGTAATATAATAATATCTTCAACTCACTTAATTTATTCCGTTTTAGTTGATTGAATTTATTCCCCTGAGAGTCGGTTGGTCATACTTCTCTGATTTCAGCCAGGGCAGGAGTCGGTTGTCCTACTACTTTCTCTTGGGAGTCGGTTGACTATTCCAATTTGTTCTCTCACGGGAGTAGGTTGGGCTCGCAAGGTCAACTCGGGAGTCGGTTGGAAATCCCCGCTGGGCCCTTGCCTTACTGGTACGGGTCGAGATGTGATTTGCGTTTGGCTTCTTCAGTGCACTAATTTGTTTACACTTTTTTGTCTTACAAACTGAAGTTTTCTTGCATGCCCTTCATCTTCCGTTTCTTTATGTGTTTCAAGGTGAATGACCAAGAAGTAGTGATGGGTCCCGGGGTCATGCCCATTTCCCACTTCATAAACTTGTCCGTGGAAGAGCCCAAAGTCGAGATTTCCGCCAAGCAGGAGCAACCTACAGACTCCTTCACCGGCCAGGTACCTACGCATGTCCATTCCATTAGATACTGCTCGTATTTACTTAATTTAATGTTTGAGTACGTGACAGCTCATCTTCGTTGATGTAATTTTGTTGGATAGATATTGTTGGGTATCTGTATTTTTCTAAACCAACCTTCATCATTAGCATGGAGAAAGGAAGTATTCCTACACAAAAAACTAGCCAAGATGTTTGGAGGACATTGATGATCCGTCAAAACTCAATGGCTCAAAGAAATACCGTAAAAAAAATAAAAAAAAAAGCCTACGGATAAAATTAGCCTCCGGATTTTAGCCGATGGATAAAATTGTTGTAACAGGGAACTTGCTAGTGGCTGGTGGTGCAGCTTTCATTACTACCACTTTCCTTTCCTTCACTATAATCAGCCTAGGGACATGACATTTTGTGATAAATTGAGAGCTTTCCAACGCTAATTGTACTGGGAGTCTGAATGAGTGAAAAGGTCCAGTCATGCAGCATGGGTTGTTGAAAGGATTTTCGTAGAATCATTTCAACCGATGAGATGGGTGATTCTTATAGGACGTTTTGCTATAATTCTGAATAAACCATATATATTATAGTTCCTACGTTGAAAATGATTAAATTTTAATTAATTTAAATCAAATTTAAATTTAAATTTTTCGGTGTTTAAATTTTAATTTACCCAAAAACCTCAAAAAACACGTTTTTGACCCTTGATTTTCAAAATTTGGCTCCTAACAGTACTCAGAAATAAAATTTTTAAATTTTCTATTTTTAGGGGGTTGGTTATTAATACTTAGGTTGAGATATCATCCGGAGTGACATATTTATATAATATCGTGTCTGCCGAGGACTATTGGTACGAAACATTCAGACGAGGTGAAAGTTCTTTCTTTGTCTCCTATGTATCATCCCAATCAACATAAAAATTGTATTTAATTACAAAATGTTGAACAGGAATAGTTTTAGAGTGGTCAGAAACGGATTTCTTGAAGAAAATTTTCAAAAATTAACATAACTTGAATTTTGAAGCAATTGAATAACTCCATTTTCTTAGGAAACTCGCTAAAAATAATATATTAGGTTGTGAACGATTCTCCTGGATAAGGGTCGTACATCGTCATTCGGTTTACAAATAATTTTTATCTACCTAATATCTTGTCATTTAACTTAGTTTCCTTATTACTATCGCAGCTTAGGGAGCATACAATTTTGTGTTAAATGATGAGCTTTCAAACAAGTCGCGAACGATTTTCGTGGTATGAAAACAAACGTAGTTACATTTCCCTAGAAACGGGTTGGTTGTACAGAAAATCATTAGAAAACCCCGCGCTACACAATTTCATCTTGTTTTTGGGCTGGGGTCACGGCTATTGCAGGTTCTCTGCTAAAATGTACCATGGGGTACGGCACTATGCTTTCTCGCATCCATTATTTTTTAATTGACATGCAATTTTATGGGTTGGTATCTAAATACTGAAATATATTTCTTTACCCATCGAATTTGAGCGGAATTGGACCACTAAACCATGCAGAATTGGTGTTTGTATGGCTTGGGCAGAATGTTAGCGCATGTGCATTGTGCAGTAGAGACCGTTGCTGGCATAACACAAAAATAACAATGGAACCTTCAGTGCAACAGGGCCATATCGAGTTATGGCATTTTTAGGAAATCTGGCCTCAGAACTCGCCTGAGTCGTCTCTTTTAAGTACACTCGAGCCGGAGTTTTAACTCTCTTCCGTTACTAAGTTATACAACAGATATACGTCCCTGATGCACCAATGGATTTTGGTAGGGATGGAACATCGATAGAAAACATCGATGTCGCCATCGACACTTAATCATCGATGTCAGAAAAACATCGACCACAAAACATCGATGTTTCATCTGTTTTTTTTTTTTTTTTGTTTTTTTTAGAAATTCGTGCGAAAATTGGCATACTATCAAGGAAATTGCTGTAAATTGATTGAACTGATAATATTGCCACCAAACCTCCACTCTCTTTCCGCTCAACCTTCTTCTCAACAACTTCTTGAACCACTTTCAATAAACTTAGGTTAAATCGGCCCCTAGAAGTCATACTAATAGAATTACCTATTTAAACTTATCAGTATAACGTCCACATGAAATCCGATATGTAGGTAGCTGTGTCACACAGCCTGTGTGTGTGCAGAGAGTTTTGAATAGTAAATCCCCTATTCTAAAATCATCGGCTGTGTGCCACTATGCCAGAAGAATGCTATGTCACGAGCCGGCTCGAAGGAACTGCTTAGGTCAGCTTGAGCTTGACCCAGTTTTCCCGAGCTCCTCTCGAGGCGTCACTTCCCAAAGAAAATCAGTTTGCGATAGCACCTTGTACGCGGCTCATTCCACCAAATCATGTTATTCATCTAATAACCCTCCGTTAATAAAAAAGTAGTGTTCTATGTCCGGTGTATATATTCTTCACCTACAAACCGTGTAGACACCCTAGACCACTACAGCTAAGGCTACAATACTAACAACTGTAATCGATTGCTATTTCTCTATCGAAATCCATCCGTTTATATTGCAATCATTATTATTCACTTCAAAATTTATAGGTCACCGAGGTTTTATTCAGTGAAGTAGAATATTGCCTACAGAAATAGGTATTATTTGCTGTTGAAAAGGAAAAAATGAAACATCGAACATCGAAGGAAATACATCGATGTCTCGATATCATGTAATCATCGATCATCGATATGTAATCATCGATATTAAAAACATCGAACATCGAACGAAAAACATCGATGTTCCATCCCTAGATTCTGGAAATATTGTAGTGAAAACTCGGCGCTCAGTGGACCCTCGGACCCCCCTTTCTTGTCACCTTGAGCCTAGCGGTTAAACACAGGAGGAACGTGGAACACGCTTTTCCCTCCCCAACATTTTCATGCCCTTGCCGCTCGCCATGCTACATGGTTTTAATAGGTAACTACATCTGAACCAAACTCCAGTGTTTTTTTTTAAACGACATAGTGCTTGTCAGGTGGGGGAAATTAGCAGTTTGAGGTATGCCGATTTTTCAGATAAATCAAGAGCTTTCCAGTGAGTGGTGAACGATTTTCGTACGATGAAAAATGGCGAAGATAAAGTTCCGTAGAAACGGTTTGGTTGTACAAGAAAAGCATCAGGTCGTATTTTTTCGGGTCGGTTTCTTGGGTCGTTTTTTGCCTGACAGCAAAAGTGTATTCCACGCTAAAAAGCCTCAACTCGACATGTGGCTCTGTTCATCCAATAATAGGGGTATTCACGGTTGAGCTTGCCGAGTTAAACATGCTAAGTTGTTAACTTCGTCCTCAGAAAAATCATGAGGCACCCTACGCTGACCCTTACTAACGTGTTAACACGAATCCCCGGGTGAAAATGTGGAGAAGAAGAAGAAGAAGGGGATAACATAAAATTTAGATAAAATGTAAAAAACACCAATAACGTCCTCGGTATTTTGCTACCTCCCCACCTAGGTTATAATGTATAATTATTTGACGTTTGGTTATGATTATTTGACGTCTTATCTCTCAACCTGACTCCACTTCTATCCGTCAGACGGGTCACAACGAATTAAAAACTTTATAACACTTCAAACTATTAAAAAAACTACTACAACTGGCAAATGCCGCCATTTTGATTCTTCTTAAGAAACCTGATAACACAGGTAACATGGTTGCGGTCGACGTTTTCCACACCTCGGACTCAGTTAACTTAACACACTTTGATAACATGTTTACGATCGATTTTATCTACAAGTTTAACAGATTTAACTCATTAAAACGTTGACAACGGCCCGACCGTGAGTACCCCTAATAAATTATTGGACCATCGGTGCCACAACTGGAGATGTGGCCTTGTTGCACTGAAAAGAGAAGAAACTTTGTGGTTCAGCAGAGACGAGAGCCAAAAACATAAATTATTTCTCAACAATAAACGACAAGAAAATTAGGGTTTGTAAGAAGATGTTTATGAACACACTGGATGTGGGAGATGAATTCATCCGAAACTGCTGGGGAAAAGTTGATCCTGCTGGGGTGGTGGGAAAAGAAGCGAGAGGAAAGCATGGCTCCCAGGCAAAACTATCTCGCGAACTCGTGGCATCCATTCATGATCACATAAATTCATTTCCCATAATTGAATCCCATTATCTCAAACAGCAAACTACGAGAGAGTACCTAGACGGAAGCCACAACAAACAATTTGAACAATTTAAAATAGTATATTCGTAGAACTCCAAATAATTGTGGTTTTTGGAGAAGGGGAGTTAGGTCTACGCCGTTTTTTTTATTTACAATATATATTTCAGCTGTAACGCCATCATCAAGTCTGAAATACACGTCTTACCTACACACGCATACTCCTACACTACATTCATGCATGTTCATACTACTTTACTTCTTACTAACTAACTATCCATACTTGCGTTCATACTCAAGTTAATTTTTTTAAGTCCTGGGTTAGTTGATAAAATTTCAGTAAATCAACCAAAATATCTGGAAACAATGAAATGCCACAATTAACCCTGCTCACTTAAGGTTTGTTCCAAGAGAGATGAACTCTTCCAAGTTCATGAACTGGTTCTGCGCGGTCGCAGTCGCCTCGCTCATGGGCGTGAGGCGTTCCAAGTGGACGAGTTCATGAACCCAAATTTTACTTTCTACCTAGTCTGTACCCTGGATCGTGTTACAAGAACGTTGGGTTCATCAAGGTGCTGCACTGAGTTCATGAACTTCCCTCATCAACTGAGGAGTAGTTTTTCCTTCTGATTGCGAGTTCAACAGGAAACCTGTTTGAAACCTTCGTGATTTTCATCCAACTTGTTTACTGTTTGATTGATTGGTTCTTTTGTCAGTTGTATTCTGAGTTGTTCCGAGTTTTTTTTTGTTCTGAGTTGTTGATGTTTGGTTTCCATATCTTTCTTGATTTACTTTTAAAAATGGACAATTTACTTGTGGGCGTGTGTAGTAATTGGGAGGATGTGGAAGGCATGATGACCATCAACTGGCTATCTATATATTTCAATAATACGATATTTTCAGTAAACACTTCTTGTAATGTTGAAAAACTATACAAATAAACTATATACATACATACATACAGTAAACACTTTTCTATTCGACATAATCAATACACTAGGTAAACTTGACCCGGACAAAACTGACAAAAACATACGAATTTGGACGATAAACAAATACTAAAACGGACGACTGATAACAGGAAACTGATAACCAAAACACAACCTGTTGATGTTATTCACAACCCAAAGGAGCCATTAGGCGAGTAGAAGTACATGGAAGGCACAACAGAGTGCTCTGCATCCGAAACTACGAGAAAAAAGAGCTGGACGAAATTGTCGTCAGGAGTCCGTGGGGATAGTTTTGCTTGGGCGAATATTTCGTCTGGAGTCCTCAAATGGTTAATTCACGGCAACTTTTAGCGTTCCAAGAGGTTGGTTCATGAACTCTGAACTTACACCTACTCCCACCCTTCTTGAACTCAATTGAACATTCTTGCACCCAAGTTCATCAACTCATCTTTCTCAGACCGAACCTTTTACAATCCAGTTACCAAATCCAATGTTTTCTGTAGATTATATACATATATATAAATATATTCATACAAATATACAACATCTCCTCATCTCTTTACACAATTCTATTATGTGTGTCATTGAAGGCTGTCGGTGCCAGGATTTGGAATGCAGTGCCATCTAGCCTCCGGTCTTCCTTCACCCGTTTCAAGACCTCTTTGAGTGGTGTCCTCTCTGACGAATGATTCTTTATTTCTTCTACCTAACTCGCTTTACCTAGTTGTTACTTTGTTTTGTTCTGCTGCTTTAATTGCCACCATCATGACATTTTCCACCTTTCTAACATCTTCGTTGAAGGTAGCTACACACGTAAATATAGTTGAAAATGGTTCTTTTGACATTTTTTTATAGTGCCAAATTAGGGGTTTGCGTTCTAGTTTTAAGTACCTGCATTTTAGAAGGGCGATCCAGTCACCATCATTTTTCTCTGAGTCAAACTAGAAAGAATCTGAACACAACAAACTTCGTGACAGTGATATAAGAGTATAATTAAGTCTGAGCCCCTCTCAATTGTTCACGCTTATAACAAATATTTGTTTAATATAAAAATTGTTATTATGACATAATGACATTGTGCTTTTTACTGCCACATACACTATTCGATTTTCCTGTCGTAGTTGTCCTTTAAAAAAAAAAAACTTGTAATCGACTATTTATGTGTTAATTTATACTTATACAAAATTTGGAAACTCTTTGTGCCCTTGAAGCTGACTGGATTGTTCAAAAATGTTTACTCAGAAGTATTTTCCGTCTTTACTATATACAGGGTGTCCCCCGAGCCCCCCCCCCCCCCCCCCTCCTTTAAAATCGTTGTTTATGGAGGTGCAAACAAAAAAAAATTTTGTTTTTGAATCTCGATAGTTGTTTGCACGGATCTCAGATATGACAACGTTGCGCAATTGACATCAACTTTGTTTTTTCAAATGCGAACCCCCTTTATTCATTTCAAATTCGGATTCTACGTGAAATTTCATGAACATTTGAGCCCTCATTCGATTTTTTCGAAAATTCGTTCTTGCCTTGCTCAGGAAGGCAGTAAAATATTCAAATTTTCACTAGATAGCACTACGCGAATCAGCGTTGAAAAACAACGAAGATTCATGTGCCACACTCGGGGTTCAGCATAATCGATGTTTTGCGCAATTTGGTGACTTGTCAACTTTGCGCGCTTGTTGAACGGGTTACGCGTTTCAAAAAAATCGAATGAGGGCTCAAATGTTCATGAAATGTCACATAGCACTTAGAGAGAGCACACATGTATCAAACTGATACATACAAGTTGTCACCCAGGCGTGGCGCGTATCAATCCTAGTTCACACCAGGAGGCCATTGTATCAAAATAATACAAGAGGGGGGGGGGTCGGTTTGACTCTCTTTGTAGCACCCTGATGCAAGGTTATCATTAATTTCGCTCGAGTTGTGACCTTGTCTGGCTTCACACTGTCACTTAGCACCGTTGGCCCGAGCAAACAATACAACAACAACAACAACAATGACAACCTGAGGTTTTTTCCTCAATTCCAAATTTTTCAATGAACTGTTGAATGAAGAGTCTTATTTTCTCATTTCTCCCTGGAAACCAGGGGGAAAATAACTTGTATCATACTGCAAGTCTGATACAAGTTTTTCCCGGACTGGGAAAAACCATGAATACACAGCAGGGGGCACGTGTATCAATTTGATACAACCGCCATTAAGGCTGAATTACATACTGATCATGAGAAAAATTAATAAAAACGTATTAGAGGGTCATACAAATGTAATCAAATTGAAAAAAGTTCCATTCGTGCAGCTTGAGTTGGTGAGCGAATTTTCAAAGAATAATTTTGGGTGATTCTTATAGGAAATTTTACGCTGATTCCAAATATACCATGATATGGTATATTCGGAACATATTATGTTGCTATGTTCAAGATGGTAATTCACACCAAAAACCTAAAAAAACACGTTTTTGAGCGATTTTTGACTCTAAATTTTCAAAATTTGACCCCTTGGAGTACTCAAAAAATTCTGGCCAGTGAACTCATCCTTTCTTTCGATATTATTGACATTTTAAAATTTTTTCGGATTTTTTATCTTGGGCAGATATCGTCTGGAGTGACACATAATATATATATACATATAAAAAAGTGTTAAATTTCAGGAATCGTTTTAGAATGGTCTGAAACGGATTTCCATGAAGAAAATTTTCAAAAATTTGCATAACGAAAATTTTGAAGCCATTGCAATAGCTTCATTTTCTTCGAAAATTCGCTAAAGTCATATCTGAGATCCTTAAAATTTGTTTGTACTCCCGTAAATAACGAATTTGGAGGGGGGGGCTCGAGAGACACCCTGTATAACTATTGAAATACAAGACACAACTCGTATAATTTCGGCTTCAGAAATGGGGTCTGCGCATGGGGAAGAATTTGTATATTTTGACCTCAAATTCGTTCTTAGCTTCCTCAAAAACCCCTAATTGCCTATTTTCGGCTCGAAAGTCCGCCAAGTTTTGGCCGTAGAACGGATAGAAAGAACTCTTGTGACGTAGAACTTCTAAACAATGTAATAAAATCTAATAACTAACATTAGTAATATCTAGTAACACCTATTTTCGCTCATATGACACCCTAATGTTTCACCTTCTTGGAAAGCTCTCACTTTCATCATTCGATTGTAAAAGTAATACATAACCATGCGCAGAGCCAATTCATCTCTGCTAATCTCTAGATCTACTTGAAACTCCTTATTCTTCATAAACTTGGATGAAGTATAAATGCTTGTCTCTAGGTCACTAAAAGTCACTCATTTTAGCAAAGAAAGCATGATAAACCTTGAGCAAAACCTCTGTCTCAGAATAAGCAAGTCGGCGATGCAGAAAATTGCAGCTTGCAGTTTTGAAGAAACATTTTTTCGTTTGTTTTGCCAAGAGTCTATTGTTAACTGCTACCTATGTATTCCCAGAACCTTTACCGAGTTTTCGAGACGGCCATTCAGTTTTAACTTCAGTTAAACTCGGGGTTTGTCACTATTTACAAGCAGAGTATTAGCGGAACACAATTCCTTGACAGTTGATTGAGGATTTTTTAGAGGGTCAGTTACCTATTTTTAGAGATAAGAAGTATATGCTTTTATTGTTCCACTAATTATGCTAATAAGTAAATGTTGCCGTATGCGTTGAACTGTGTTGGGGCGCTTCGTTGGTCCGGTCGTCCCTTAAATATTTATCACACCCAGGAAAAGTAGAGACCGATGGAAATATGATTTTAGTCAGTTTCTAAGTTATCTCTGGATGGAATAAACTCATAGTGCTGATCCACATCTAAAAAATGTCGTTAGGATTGTATAATACCCTAAAAACTATAGGGAAAACTATAGGGAGTAACATAATCACGTCGTTGTACAGTGTTTGTGCACTGTTTAAAATATCCTGTAAGGATATGATGAAAAACAGACACGTCACGCCTTTTTGAGGCATCAATGGGAGAATAAAGTTATGCTGTTCAATAGACAGTTCTTGCAGGTAAAGGAGAAGCGAGTCGGGATTCTGAATCGGATGTTTCTAGGGAGAGCATGGGCGGATGCTAACATGTAATGCTGTAGTGATTTTGAAGTTCTTGTTGTTTAGAATTTTCCCTTATGGGTTTCTCTCGATAGTAGTGCTCAAAAATGAATATCAGGAACTGTATGAGGCCTGTTTGTTGAATGGTAGGGAAACAGACCTGATTATGGAAGGCTAACCGAACTCGACGGGGACCACGGCTGGCTTGGAATACCCGATGTTGTGAGAATTCCTGAGAGCTGTTATAAATTACCAGGTGTCACAGCATTGTTAACCCTAAAAAATAAAATAAAAATTATTTATTCTTTATTTTTTCCTCGATTTCTTTCTATTCTACATTTTTTTTTTCTTCATTTTGTATTATATACGTTGCTACCCACCATTCATGTAAATGATTGTATGTTAAGGGCCTCAATGGCCTATATGCAAATAAAAAGTTCTTATCTTATCTTATCTTATCTAATAGACACGTTAGGAACCAATTCAGGAGCAACACTATTGGTTTGAGTTGGGTTGTTGTGCAAACGGGTAGGAGTAGGGTAGTTATGGAAGATCCTTTTTCCTTTCCTATACCTATTACATGTACCTGCTAATTCTTATGTTGTTTACTGTTGTTGTATACCTACATACTATCGTAAACAAAGCAATTTTTCAATTAAATTCAATCCATGTTGCCAGTATGGTTACCTTCAACGAAGGTTATCTTCGTTTTTGGGAGTCCATTCGGAGCCCCACTCGTTGACAAATAGGCCAATTCCATTCCTACTACGAGATGACTCAACTCATAACAAGATACACGTGTCACAAGCTGTCTCGCCAGAACTGCTTAGGTCAGCTTGAGCTTGACCCAGTTTTCCCTATAATTCATAATAAAATAATTCAGTTTTCCCTATAATTCATCTAATAACTCTCCTTAATAAAAAAGGTAGTGTTCTATGTCACGCGCATGCGCACAAATCAATTTCTATTCGTTGAGCTCCCTACTTGTAACCCGACTCGCTCCTCTTATACCTGCAAGAACTGTCTATAACTAGTGAAATCGGGGCTCCCGAGGCATTCTAGCAACATCATGCGTTTATGATCCGTAGTTATTTTTGTTATGTACCTACACATATAAATAACAATATTGCTTCCTCTCCTCCAAAGGTAGGAAACTAGGTATGTATTCGTGCAAAAAAATTTGTTTGTCCTCCACTTGCTCGAATTCTACGTTTATTGAAACGTAGATAAATAATAAAATATCGATAGTGGGGAGGGGTATTTTTAGCGTCCGTTTCCTCCTTTTCATTATTGAAAATACACGTAATAAACCAAAAGGTAGTAGCATAATACGGAGTTCACTTTCCCCACAATACTTATAATTGCTTCTTTGAAAAATTGAATGTCAGGGAATGATTTCTCTTCGCATCCTGGAATGGCCTGACTGTAGGTTCCTACTGCGTTCATTTTCTGAAAGCTGATAATTATTCTTGTATTTTCAGGGCGTCATCGAATGTTCTGAAGCTGGGGATTTGGAGGTTCACATTCGTCTGACAGTGTAAGTTTACTCATAATAATGTGTACTTTGTTTTCAGCAGAACCTTTTTGCTTATAGATTATTTTTGCTTTTGCGTATTCCTGTAAGTAAAAAAAAAAAAAACTCTGGCCTTCGGGCCTCGCCAGCCCCCTGCACCCCTGGGTGCTTTTGCTTGGAGCCTGTGACTAAAATAGGGTCTGCGGATGATTTTTTTTTAAATTTTTATTGAAAGGGAATCGATTCAA
>JAEMON010000014.1:16526180-16537934 GCA_030264115.1 Lygus lineolaris | reverse complement strand
TTTTTCGGATCATAACTGATACACCCTGTATATCGATGGTTTATACTTGAGGTGAGATAAATTTCAAGAATCGATTCTTCAACTGAAGAAAAAGTTCTTCCTGAAAATTCTAGTTCAACTCCTTGCTTTTGGGAGTACCTATTCTCAACTCTAAGATTTGTATCGTGTTTTTGACCTTAAACCTTAGAACGGTCATAGCTCCCAAAAACTACACTGTAAAACTAAAACTAAGGTCCCCATCGGGATGAGTGCCCCATTTCCTATCGGAATAAGTGCTAAACAACTCAGCTTGAAAAGTAAGTTTTCGAAAATGTGAACAATCACGCATTTTTCAAATTAGGTAGGTACTTTCAAAAATAATGGGTGGATCAACGCACCTTATTTAGTCTAAATAGTGTTTTTTCAAATTTGCAAAACCTACTTTTCACGCTGGTTTTTTGTCTTTTGGATGTAGGAACTCCAAAATAGTTGTTTAGGGATGTCTTATATTAAATTCACTCTTACCGACAGTGACCTTACTTTTAGTTTTTACAGTGTGATGGCCAGGGGTTAAGGCCGTTTTAAGGTCGTAAGGTGGAAAACACGAGACAAATCTTATTTAAAAATACTCCCGAACGCAAGAGGTTGAATAAAAATTACCTCGAGGGACTTTTTGTTGCAAATTATATCTGAAGAATCGATCCTTGAAGTTCGTCACACCTGTGTTAACACCGTGTATATCAATGCGCATGCGCAGTGGTAATGGTCAGAAGGTGATTAAATTCTTAGATGACCATTAAGGGTATTCGTAAAATAGATGACATATAAGTAGTTATATACTAACAACCAAGGGAACAGGTTAATTCCTACACATAAGGCCGTCGGCCTTATATGAGAGCCTCCGATTATATTATTTATGGGATTGCATTTCCTTTGATTATTTTTTCAAATTTACTTATGTATTCCTGTTATAAGCTTCAATAAGTAATAAATAGAGGGTGTAATCAAGCGATCTCTGAAATCATTGAAAGGGGAAGGCTTGCCAAACACTGGTCCTGGCGGCTTTCAAACATTGATACTTCTCGTATACCCCATGTTTGATATGAAGTTGATGATGTTGAAAAATCAATCCAATGACCAGTAACTTAGACAAGAGTTGCACAAAATTAATTTAAGAATCTAAAGCGGTTACTTGCTATCTGCATCAGTTGCACCATTATTCCCCAAAACTCATTGTGCAAGTTCGCAATGTCCTTTTCAATTGGCACGATACCCTGGAGCTCGTACAACAGCAATTTATCGAACATGTCCAAAATCACTTCAAACATTTCCATTTTCGATTGTATTGAGTCCTGCACGTGCTTCAATATTTTGTCCAAGTTGCTGTACTGAACTTGAGCCTCAGCTTCTCGCTCCGCCCCTAATTAAATCAAGTAAAATCGGCACCATATTATTGTGATATTCAGGTTTGACGCTCGATTTGACATCTTTTCAAGAGGGGTACCTATGCACTCTGGTGAGTTAAAAAAAAAAGTCTGCCAAATTGGGTGTGGCACATAGCTTTCTCGCATAACATGATTTTATATATACAACATATATATATTAAAAAAATCATCAAAGGTATTATTAGTAGGTACCTGCACAATCCCTGAAAATTCCATCGAAATCGGATAAAAATTGTCGAAGTTATGAGAGCTTCATGTTTACGCATGCGCGTAGGATACCTTTGGGTTAGGATCTAGGGGCTAACCCGCGTAATCCCTGAAAATTTCATCAAAATCTGATGAAAAGTGTTAAAGTTATACGTGTTGCAAGGATTTCAAGTTTTGCGCATGCGCAGTCGATACCGCTGATCCGATCTTGATGAAACTCGTAGAGTACTATCAAACCTTCGATCTTCAACTACCTTCCAAATTTGAGCGAAATCGGACCATTAGGTCGCGAGAAATGGATGTTTCGAGGATTTCACGTTCACGCATGCGCAGAGGCTACCGTTGGTCGGCTGGTAATGAATTTCATAGGGGACCATCTAGGGCCTAACCCGCGTAATCCCTGAAAATTTCATCAAAATCGGATGTAAATTGTGGAAGTTATGCGTGTTGCAAGGATTCTGGGACAGACAGATAGACAGACCGACAGACAGACACGAAACCAAAATTGTTCAGGAAGGTCTAAAACGTAAAACGCGAGTTGAAATTTTGATTTTGGAGGCAAAACATTTTTCAGTTTTCAAAAGTGAAAACAATGCTTCCGCTACCTTGGTAGACTCGGAGCAATAGAATGCAATAGAACCAACCGGAATTGATGAAAGACGTATGTATTTAGAGTTAATTACACTTTAAATAAGTAATTTCCACGTTTCAATTACAATTTTAATTAAATATGAGACAATTATAGAGAGTGATTATTCGTTGTAATTACTTATGTTATCGATTCCCGTTAGATATATTGTATTCTAGAGACTCAGGCGGTTCCAACGGTATGGCTTAACATGGGAATTGAGTGGTTAGAGCCTGATTCACAACCAAAAACAAAAGTAATGAGAGGATGGGCGAACCGTAACGCACAGCGTTATGTTTCCATGCAGGAAACAATTTTTGAGCCAGAATTGGACCAGCTGGCTGAAGAACGAGATCTGAGGGGCATTTAGTTACAACAAGACGGGGGCTACGGCACACACAGCACGAATTTCGATGGCATAGATTTTCCCAGATTCCCAGATTTTCCATTCATGCAGCATGAGTTGATGAGCGAATTTTCAAACAATAATTTTAACCGATTTGGTGGGCGATCCTCATTGAAAATTTCACGCTGATTCCGAATATACCATAATGTTCCTATGTTTAGGATGGTAGTTCACACCAAAAACCTCATAAATCACGTTTTTTTTTCTAGCGATTTTTGACTCTAAATGTTCAAAATTTGACTCCTTGGAGTACTCCAAAAATTCTGGCCATCCTTTCTTTTGATAATTGACATTTTAAATTGCCTTTGATTTGGCATCGCGATCCGACCGATAAGGTGCCACCCGGCTAGGGGTACATTCGAACACTCGAACTTGAATTATGGAAAGTTCACGTTCGAGTTCTTATTTTTCGAACTCCTCAGTTCGAGTTCGACTACAGTGTGTGATTGAAGACGGGTTGGTCCCTTTAACGTGAACCGTGAACATCCCATTTTTCAAGAAATAGTTAGGTTATTCATTAATCAAAATGAAGAAAATAGTCTGCCAAGCTGTGTGGGCTACCAGTTAGTGAAAATTTCAGCGAATTTGGTGGAATAGTTTTGGATTTATCCCTATGACAACAAATTTCAGGTTTTGAGCATGCGAAGTGGGTATTACTGGCCCAATGTGGAATGATTGTGTAGGTATGGGAAAATCAAATTGTTGCTGCTCTTCTATTGTTATCTGGAATAAAATAACGATGTTAATACAAATAAAAAATTGTTTATCGTTCTGGTGTGGAGAAAATTCTGAATAAAATCTCAGCTGTTTGAAAAACAAGCTGCATTCCGAGGGCCCTTGAGACACCCGGTTACACATCACACTAAAGGAACAACTGAAAGAGGATGTGCTGAGATCACACAGGGAGCAGTGAAAAAATAATTTATTTAAATAATTGATTATTATTAATTAATAATTAATTAATGTAATAAATTATCCAATTAAGTTAATTATATTCTCACTAATCTGAAGCTACAACAGTGTTGTTCTTGGAGATTTTCCGTTTTCAGTCTTGTTCGGTTGACAGGCATGGACGGGTTCGGCCAATGGCAGAAGACACCCGTTTCAACTTAACTTTCCCGCCATATTACAATAATGAAAATTTTAATAAATTTTCTAAAATTACAGATACATTATTTTTGCTCTACGACTTCAATATTGTTTCTTTTAAGCCATTAGGTACC
This sequence comes from Lygus lineolaris, assembly GCA_030264115.1. Taxonomy (NCBI): domain Eukaryota; kingdom Metazoa; phylum Arthropoda; class Insecta; order Hemiptera; family Miridae; genus Lygus; species Lygus lineolaris. The sequence continues at coordinate 16,534,046 of JAEMON010000014.1, read as the reverse complement.
TTTCAGAAAAAATATATAAAAAAATTTGATGATAATTCCCCATTGTGACGAGATTCGTAGGTAATTGTCCTGTAGTGAGCCCCCAACTACCCTCTGAATTTGAGTGAAATCGGTCCATTAGAAACTGAAATAGTAGTTTAAGGAAATTCCCATACGCGCATGTGCACAAGCTACCCTAGAGGACCGTCTAGGTTCAAACCCGCGTAGTTCCTGAAAATTTCTCCAAAATTGGTCAAGTAGTCCTGCAAGAATTTTTGGAGTACTCCAAGGGGTCAAATTTTGAAAATTTAGAGTCAAAAATCGCAGAAAAAACGTGCTTTTTGAGGTTTTTTGTGTGAATTACCATCTTTAACATAGGAACATAATATGGTTTATTCGGAATCGGCGTGAAATTTCCTATAAGAATCACCCACCAAATCGGGTAAGATGACTCTTTGAAAATTCGCTCATCAACTCATGCTGCATGAATGGGACTTTTTTTGAAATATTAAATCTTTTCAGGCTGGTTATGTATTTGCTTTTTTCCGAACTGGTGACAGTGCAAAACAGGTTCACAGCAAACTGCAATTTTCTACATGCCTTTGGCAAGAAGTCTTACTTGTTGGCAACTGTACAACCACGCTCGCCACCCTGGTAGGTCCGATAGGCATGATTTGGCAGTGTTTTCCAACAAATCCGTCTGTAGAATTCATAACCCTACTGCGGATTTCCGTCATCTCTTCTATCAATACTGTGGAGTAATTGTCTAGGTGTTCCAATTCTTTTAACAAATTCCTGTCCGTATCGAGTTGTATATTCCAGTCCACTAACAACAAACACAAATATTTACGTAAGTAAGTTTCGATGGGACATATTTAATGTAACATAATATTATATAACTTTGGGTACAACACCCTCTTGGGAGACAACTCGTAGCAAATTTGCTACATTATTGAAGATACGACGAGTTTTAGTAGTTTTTTAGTCTCGGCCGTGGAAATCTCCCCCAAGGCCTTACGTTTTCGTTTTCACACAAACTGCACTTATAGACTTAATAAATGTAAAAACGTCTGCCAAGTTGGGTGTGGCACATAGCTTCCTCGTTTCCATAACATGATTGTACATATTCATAACATAGGTATATATATAAATCATCAAAGGGATTATTACTTAGGTAGTACCTGCACAATCCCTGAAAATTCCATCGAAATCGGATGAAAATTGTCGAAGTTATGCACGTTTCCCGTTTGCGCATGCGCAGTGGCCACCACTGATCCGATCTTGATGAAACTCATAGGGCATTAGCGTATCTCCTATCCTCAACTTTCATCCGAATTTGAGCGAAATCGGACCATTAGGTCGCGAGAAATTGATATTGCAAGGATTCCAAGTTTTGCGCATGCTCAGTTGATACCGCTTATCTGATCATGATGAAACTCGTAGGGTACCAGCAAACCTTTGATCTTCAATTACCCTTCAAATTTGAGCGAAATCGGACCATTAGGTCGCGAGTAATTGATGTTTCGAGGGTTTCACGTTTACGCATGCGCAGAGGCTACCGTTGGTAGCCTGGTAATGAATTTCATAGGGGACCATCTAGGGGCTAACCCGCGTAATCCCTGAAAATTTCATCAAAATCGGATGGAAATTGTGGAAGTTATGCGTGTGGCAAGGATTCTGGGACACACAGACAGACAGACAGACAGACAGACGGACAGACAGACAGACAGACACGAAACCAAAATTGTTCAGGAAGGTCTAAAACGTAAAACGCGAGTTGAAATTTTGATTTTGGAGGCAACAAATTTTTCACTTTTCAAAAGTGAAAACAATGCTTCCGCTACCTTGGTAGACTCGGAAGCAAAATAAAAAGAATTTATCCATTTTAGTTTATAATTTTCAATAATGAACCTTCGGAATCGAATAGACATACTTCCCGACTTCCATATTCGCTCAACTTTAATAATTCTAAGGCCGAGTCATGTTATCCACAGATTACTCTAACCCTTTACGGTCCAAAGGAAGGAAGAAACTTTCCCATAGAGATTTTGTGGTTCCAATGTTTGCCACATGCTCCTCCTTCCCTAGTTGGATATATACGCAACAGAATGCGCTGACAACAGTAATTTTCTGAAGCTACAAATCGATAGAGCAGCTAAAAAAATCGAATTAGTCGATATCGATTCTGAACATCGATGTGGTTGAATATCGAACCACAAACCTAGTATCTTGCGCATCTGTCGTGCGCTTTCAAGGAAAATCATGTGGTCAAAATAGGAACCACAAAGCCTTAAAGGGCTAAACCTCATGTGTGTACCTATAGGTTTTTTGGCATTCTAAAAATCTTAGGAAAGCGATGAAGAACAGAACAGCTGTCACTCATCTTATGAACGGGAAAGATTTCCAGTAGACGGTACCAACTTACCGAGCAATACGACACGGTTGTAAAGTTTGTCCATAGCCGTAAACAGCTCTTTATTAACTACTCCGGCGATTCTCAAATAATCATCGAACCACATGTCGTCCTCACCGTTTCCTCGAATCTTAAGAGACTTCACGAGCTCCACGAGGATGTCGACGCTTTCCGAGGTGTGCTTCATGACGTTATACATGTATTTTCCATGTCGAGGTTCGAAGGTTTGTGGTTCCACAATTGGGAACGTTACCTGACTATATATCGGCGCGAGGAAAATTCCAATGATACTCGTACAGGACAAAATCTTCATTTTCTTCCTTAAATTTTTGCCAGGTAACTGAAAGAAACAACAATAATTAGAGATCAAAGAGAAATAACTAAATAAAAATTAATTGACTCGTAAAACCGTCATGTCGGCTATTTTTGAGAGATTGAATTCGAGATACCTAGGTAATTCAAATTTTCCGGAATCATATTTATGAATCAATCAGTTTTAATGAGTACTGAAACCCTTCCAACCACAGTAAGACTATAATTTTGTCCATCAAATAGCACCGTCTCTCAACTAGCGGAGTATTCCTTTTGTAGGTTTTTGATTAAGTTTCAATAGGTTTTTCGATTTAATTTTGTAAGGAGTGCGGTGGTAGAGAATAAGAAGTCAGAAGGTGTGATTCAAGTAGAATGTTTTATTGGGGCACTTGACCCGAATTTTATACCCCCAGGATACACACTGGGTAGGGTGAGGGTTCTATCCCCTACCAGTTCGCCTAATCCACCTGGTGTAGAGAGGGAAGACACGTGTAGCTCCACGTGTCTCTTCCAGCTCCCCACAAATTTATTATGAAGCGTGAAGGAGTGAAGTAAACGCTGCAAATGATTAATTATCACACAAAAATATCACTGCACCACAAATGATAGGTATTCTTACTGGTAAGTACCTCAAATTCAATCTCTGATATTTTTGCCTGTTACTACGGTTAAGTACTATTATCTTAGTATTTTCAACTTACCGTAATTACGAAGATTTCAACTTTTACCTGTAGCTTCGTGAACAGGTTCGTTCGATGGGGTTAATTGATAGATAAATTACAATAACGCGTGATGAAAAATAAATTAATATTACAGAAATTAATCAAAAGGGCCTTCAACGGAAAACTCGTGGATACGATTTCAGTAAAGGACCATACAAATCACTGACCGAAACTTGGGGTAGAAGATGGTTCCTGTAGAGGCAAGTATTTTATATAATTTCTGTATTGATATTTGTAGGTATCTAAGAATGTATCTTGAAGTAATAATATACTTATCATGTTCCCGTAAATTTTGATTAGATTTTTCAATTATTGGCCGTGCCTTATCTCATTTAATAATGCCCTAGCACTAATATAAATATCCAGTGCCTTAATACCAAATATTTTGATTCATGGGATAGCTTCAGATCAGTAAATGAACCAATAAGTAATTTAAATAAATGCACTATAAATACATCCCCCAATATTTACGTTGCTTGATGCTAAGAAAATACCTAATAAACTATCCTCGTTCTCTCCCAAAATTCGGGGTCGGCGAAGTTAGGAAGAAAGATAACAGTGTTTAGTTAATCATAATTTATTCGAAGTTTGGGACGCCCTCTGCGTCCATCTTCAAAAGATGAAGGCCTTCAATAGAAGGACGCCCTCTGGGTCCATCTTCAAAAGATAAAGGCCTTCAATAGAAGGAAACCTTCTGAGAAGGCCCAGTCGCATGGGGGTTAAGGCAATAAACAAATTTTCAAAATTTTCACAACAAGCTGTTGAAAAAGAAGTAAGGAGAGCAACATCTCAAGGAAATAGTACCAAAGCAAGTCAGGTCATCATCAGTTGGAAATACCAAGCATAAATCAACCACTGTGATGGCAAAAGAAAAAACACTGTACAAGTGGGGAAGTAGGGAGACATGAAGTATACTTGAGAAAAAATGAACCACTTGCATGATCCCCTGTGTTCCTTCAACTCTTATGGAGATTGTCCTCTTTGGGGATCATGCAAGTGGTTCATGTTTTCTTAACCCACAGACACGTGAATTTGTTGGCAATATGGTGTCACGTGGGTATATCACGACGTTGTGACACTTTGAGTACCTACCAGATACCCACTCAGTAGATTTTATCAATATATTATCCATATACATACTATGTACCTATTACCTATGTACCTCGTACCTGACCATTGTCGTGCAATTAATTGTTTTGTGATGGCAAATAAAAGAATGATTGATTATCACAGCAATTCGTGTAATTGGGTCTGATTTTATGAGGACTTTGAGACACGTTGGGTACCGTAAAACGGGGTTACTTTGCTACCCTTGGGGTAACTTTGCCCGAAAACCGAAAATGTTTGGGTTTGGAGTCGTTATAAAAGACTTTCTCCAACGAGGAAATTGACCAAATCCCAGAACAGGATAAGTTTTGTAAATTCGTACGCTTTTTTCTTTGATTAAATAACTTTTATGATGAATTTTTATGTCTTTCCTGGCTTGCTGATTCCTATGGTCCAAGCTAATAGTAATTGCAGACCTATTTTTAGTAAAAGTTAGAAAATGGCGCAAAATAAGAATAAGTAGGTACCCTTGGGTGAAATTGCTCCAATTTTTGAAAATAAAATTTAATTTATCGAAATGATTCAATTCCACATTTAGCAAGAGATTCTTTAATCTGGATACCTCACCTGAGTGTATGCAGAATTTCAGATTTTTTTAAACGTTCCAAGTATCAAAAACTCGATATTTTCCAAAAGTACTCAAAAAAGTGATGCGAAGTAACCCCGTTTTACGGTACCAGATACCCACAGATCACAGCCAACTTTCATGTAATTGGAGCTGTAATTGGGTTTATTACATTCACTACCAGCGATCCCGTTCAAGGACAAAATGATATGACAATACGCAGGTGCCACCAGATGAATGGGGGCGCAGGGCTGCCAGCAGAAAATTATGAAATATTTCTCTGGGTACCTGATACTCATGTGACGCGCTATGGGTTAAGAAAAAATGAGCCGCTTACATGATCTCTAAAGAGGACGATTTCCATAAGAGTTGAAGGAACACAGGGGATCATGCAAGTGGTTCATTTTTTCTTAAGTATACTAAACTTCATGTCTGCCTACCTCCCTACCTGTTGATTTATGCTTGGAATTTCCAACTGATGATGGCCTCACTTGAGATTCGATCTCCTTACTTCTTTTTCAACAGCTTGTTGTGAAAATTTTGAAAATTTGTTTATTGCCTTAACCCCCATGCGACTGGGCCTTCTCAGAAGGTTTCCTTCTATTGAAGGCCTTTATCTTTTGAAGATGGACACAGAGGGCGTCTGAAACTTCGAGTAAAGGATGATTAACTAAAAATTGTTATCCTTAAAGCAAAAATGTAGTAAACAAGTAAAGTATCGTACCTACCTATTACCCCTGTTGGGCCGAGCATCAAAACAACTGTTGTCGTATTCAAAAAATTCATTCTAATTTCAAAATTTGATTATTACATTACAGTAATCATGAACATGTTTGCAATGAATTAATAATTGGGTACATATCTATCATTCATGGATTGATTTAGGGATTGTTTCACCGTAGGGAATTCTTGAGGAAGCCATATTATAGTAACACAGCCTCCAAACCATTTTCGACACGAAATCAGACCATCTGGGTTCATTAAATTTGATACTACTTATCCTGCGTTCAACGACTCACACGAATATGAAGCGATGTTTATGTTACAATTTATGAATACGAAACGTTCTCCAGTAAAAGTGTCGCCGTTTGGTGAAAAAAAGAGTAAAACTAGGGACTGTATTAAATTTGAACTCACTCACTGGCAGTCTCTGCTCTACTATTGCCACCAAGCAGTTGGAAACGTGGCAATCATTGAAAATAATAAACCAAAATAGTGGCACCCATAAATAAAATCCTGTTGTAAGGTTCGATTGTAAACTGCCGAGACCATCAAAAGACAATCAATAGTATAAAATAAAAAAAAAATAGGCTTCAACGCAGTATGAACTCTCACGTCGGGAGCTTTCCTACTTTCGTGCACATTACAATAATTTATAATTATTATAAATACTCTGCCAAGTGGAAATGGCAAATAGCTTCCTCGCGTCCAAGAAAAGAAATTTAGGTACGCGCACATAAATTCAGAGTTAAAACTCTTGATCGTGTTGATGTTTGTTAGTTATATAAATGTCAACATAATCGTGAACGAAATTTACGTTAGCGCATGCGTAGAGCGTACCTTTGATTCAATCATTATGAAATTCATACGGGCGCTCAAGGATCCCTACCCGCAGACGATCCCTGAAAATGTGAACAAAATCGAATTAAAACTCTGGAAGATATCGCTGTAACAATCCGGACAGACAGGCCAACAGGCAGATACGGAACCAAATTTGTTCAGAAAGCTCTGAAACGTGAAATGGTAGCGGAAATTTCAATTTTGGAGAACAACCATTTTTTCGATTTTCTAACTTCGGTAGACTCGGAAGCAAAATTCGATCAAAACAACTGTGTAAGTTGGAAACTCTTGATCGTGTTGTTGTTTGACAGTTTAGGAGAAATTTCAACACAATCGTGAACGAAATTTACGTTATCGCATGCGCTACCTCTCAAAATTCAATCATGATGAAATAAAGGACCTTAAGAGGGGGCCTCCCGCATAGTCCCTGAAAATTTGAACAAAATCAGATGAAAACTCTGGAAGATAATATGGCTGTAAGAAGAAACCGAAAACAGAAAAATAATGCTGCAAACAAGTATAGGATCACCTCCTATCACCCCCGCCAGAAAAAATTTGACAAATCTCCAATCTTCCGTCATAATAAATTTGTTAAGAATCAAAAAATATAGAATAATTATCGTACATCTTTCATCGCTTTACACTGATCTAGAGCCACCTAGCGACTGGTAGAGGAATCTATTGTGGGTTTTTTGTTTTAAATAAAACCACCTTACCTCTGGCTACATATTTATTCTTCGGTGACGTTTCCATCCATCAAGTGGCTCCTATTCATACCTTGCTATTACGTAATTTGCACAACTTTAGGTAGGTACTGTATATATAGCTACAAGTTCAGTGAGAAGTCAAAGTAGGAACAAAAGGGGTCTTACCTTACAGGTAGAGCGAAGTTTGACAGATTGCACTGTAATCACTCATTGTTCGTTTAAGTATCACTATTATCTATTAAAAACTATTAAAACTTACTAAAGAGCTACACTTAACTAATATTTTTACAACATGAACAGAATTAAACTGGTAGAGACTGGCAATTTTGGAATAGAACAGTGATGTGAGAAAGTACTCACGTGAGTCATTATTTTCGTGGAAATGGATAACTCCGGTTTCTTTTAGCGAATTTCCGAAGAAAATGAAGCTATTGCAATGGCTTCAAAATTTGAACTTGGCATGAAAATCCGTTTCAGACCATTCTAAAACGAATCCTGAAA
>JAEMON010000014.1:16514906-16526042 GCA_030264115.1 Lygus lineolaris | reverse complement strand
AAAATCGCTAAAAAACGTGTTTTTTGAGGTTTTCGGTGTAACCATCTTGAACATAGGCACATATGGTAGGTATATTCGGAATCAGCTAAAATTTCCTATAAGAATCACCCACCGAATCGGTTAAAATCATTCTTCGAAAATTCGCTCATCAATTCATGCTGCATGAATGGGACTTTTTTTTAATGAAATGGGTTTTCACAACTTCATCACAAGTTATTAGTTCGTACCAGTTCGCAAAAGTTTTATTTTTCTGGTATGAAGGAAAGGTCAATTTTACTTGATAAAATGGTGAATACAGTTTTCGATGAGTAATTCAGACTCCAAAGATGCTTAATGAGGTAGGTATCTACTCTACACCAACAATGTTAAACAATGTTATTATGGTAATTTAATTATTAATTAATATTTATGTCTGTACATTATTATGAAATGGAGATACAGAGTTTTAGAGATACAGAGATACAGATGATAAATAAAGAGTACATGATACAAGTGCAGTGCAGTATACCTAGAAGATACCTACATTTTTATAATTATGAATGTAACAAAAACACTAAGATCCCACCGATTATGCAAGTGCCAATATCGTACTCCTGATGCTGAACGCAAGGTTAACCAATTTTTTTGAATTTTTGATTGCGTCTTCTTCAATCACAAAATTTTTAGTCTTTTCTGAAAGTAATAACAAAGACATTGATTGGTTCGCCAGACCCAGGACATGTTGCAACGCTTTTCCCATCAAGATGATAGGGAACCGGCCGCACTGAGGATCGACTAGTGTTCGTATATGATTGTAACATTAATTATATGTAAAAATAGATTCATTATAGATTTTAGTTTTCATTCATTAAAATTCATTTTAATTTTATTAAAATTCAAATTAAAATTAAATTAAAGTTAATTCATAAAATTAAATTAATAAACATTCATTAAATTCATTAAGATTCATTAAAATAGATTTTAAGATTCATTATGAGCTTACTTGCATAATGGATTAAACGCCTTGTCATTTCCCGAACTTCCTCGTGCAAGTTAGATATTGTCTTGTTTATTTGCGCCATATCTTCGAGCTCGTAAACCATCATGTTTTCCAGCGCTAACTGAATGAATTCAAAAACCTGGATTTTCGCGTATATTCCGTCTCGAATGTTGACCAACATTATTTCCATGTTGCTGTACTGTCGTTGGGACGAATCCTTTCGCTCTTCTCCTAATCGGAACAAGTAAACATTCATCCCAGAGGGGTTTTTCGTGAGGTGGTCGATGGAGGTTTAATAAAAAAGGCGTTTTAATCTTAAGCTTTCGGCTATAATGAAACCTTCATCATGGTTTTTCTTTATTAATTACGAGTATGAACGACCTCCTCTCTCCCAGCACACATTGTTGGGTACTTCACGGAAAGCAGCTTCCGGGATTCACTTTTGGTCAGAATCTGTATCAGCAGCAACAAACGAGGAGCACTCTGGAGGAAACCAGGGAAAGTCGTTCTCTTCTCTTCTTCTCTTCTTTTCTTCTCTTCTCTTCTTTAGTTGTCCTTCTATTTGCATAATTTATTACCAAATATTACTGAATACCTATTCCCCCTACACAACATGGAAGGTTCTTGAACGGTGGCTATCCGTCGGGACCCTAAGAAGGAAGCAGGAAGGAGCAATTATTCTTCAAACGAGCTACCAGCATAACAAGAAGCTGCTGATAAGATTCTGACCAAACTTGGAGCCCGGATGCCGCTATCAGTGAAACCAGGGAAAGTCCTTCTCTTCTCTTCTTTTCTCTTCTTCTCTTCTCTTCTCTTCTTCTCTTCTCTTCTTCTCTTCTCTTCTTCTCTTCTCTTCACTTTCTTCTCTTCTCTCTTCTTCTCTTCTCTTCTCTTCTCTTCTTTAGTTGTCTTTTGATTTGCATCATTTATTACGAAATATTACTGAATATTCCTCCTACATCACTTGGAAGGTTCTTGAAGGGCCCAAAGAAGGGAGCAGGAAGGAGCAATTATTCTTTAAACGAGCTACCAGTATAACAAGAAGCTGCTGATAAGATTCTGACCAAACTTGAAGCCCGGATGCCGCTATCAGTGAAACCAGGGAAAGTCCTTCTCTTCTCTTCTTCTCTCCTCTTCTTCTCTTCTCTTTTCTTTGTCTTCTCTTCTCTTCTCTTCTCTTGTTTAGTTGTCTTTTGATTTGCATAATTTATTACCAAATATAACTGAATCTTCCTCCTACGTCACTTGGAAGGTTCTTGAAGGGCCCAAAGAAGGGAGCAGGAAGGAACAATTATTTTTCAAACGAGCTACCAGCATAACAAGAAGCTGCTGATACAGATTCTGACCAAACTTGAAGCCCGGATGCCGCTATCAGTGAAACCAGGGAAAGTCCTTCTCTTCTCTTCTTCTCTTCTCTTCTCTTCTCTTCTCTTCTCTTTTCTTTTCTTATCTTCTCTTCTCTTCTCTTTTCTTCTCTTCTCTTCTCTTTTCTTCTCTTCTTCTCTTCTCTTCTCTCGTTTAGTTGTCCTTTGATTTGCATAATTTATTACCAAATATTACTGAATATTCCTCCTACATCACTGTGGAGGGTTCTTGAAGGGCCCAAAGAAGGGAGCAGGAAGGAGCAATTATTTTTCAAACGAGCTGATACAGATTCTGACCAAACTTGAAGCCCGGATGCCGCTATCGGTGAAGCACCCAACCCTGATGATGATTTCATTATAGTCGAAAGCTTGGAAGAAAAACGCCTTTTTTTATCGTACTGTACTCAATGTATAATCTATACTGTATACGTGACTTGTAATATTATACAGGTCAATAGTAATAGTACTACCCGTTCATTTGCATCGGAGTGGGCGATTAAAGTAAGTATTACACTGATATTCCTTTATCACTTTGGTTTTGGTACAAAGTGCATCTTACTTGTTTGTACGGGTTGAACCACTTTCATCCCTCTGAGAGGTCCAATAGGCATTATTTGGCAGGGGTTTTCAATATATTCGATCGTAGAGTTGATGGCCCGACTACGGATTAGCGCCAAACTCTCTTTCAGTACTTTTGAGTAGTTGTCTATATGTTCCAATTCTTTGTACGCATGCCAAACAACAGTAAACGGAACTTTCCAATCCACTGATAACAAACATATTAAGTTGAAAATGTTTGTATACCTATTACCTATTTTAAACTTGTAGAGACGATTTTGGTGTCGATCTAACAAGTAACTAGGCATTCAAATCACGGTTCAGTTGTATTGGGAAAAGGTTTTATTATTTTAGAAAAAGGTGCGATTCCCAGGCAAGTCTTATAATTAGAGCCCTTCACATGATTCTGATTACATTTTATAAGAGGTGAAAATAGCTTTGTTCGAGAATGCCCACGTATCATTTCCTTCAGTTCCTTATTTAAACATGCGTTCAATACGTTATATTCTTGTCTGGAACTGTAATGTATAACTCTTACAGTTAAGGATACGGAACAAAAACCATTTTACATAACTCTTAATACAAACATAGTTCCTTTCATGCAGCATGATTGATGAGCGAATTTTCAAAGAATGATTTTAACCGATTTGGTGGGTGATTTTTATAGGAAATTTCACGTTGATTCCGAATATACTATTATATGTTCCTATGTTTAGGATGGTAATTCACACCAAAAACCTCAAAAACACGTTTTTTTTTTTTTTTTTTTTTAGCGATTTTTGACTCTAAATTTTCAAAATTTGACCGCTTGGAGTACTCCAAAAATTCTGGCCAACGAATCCTTTCTTTTGATATTATTTACATTTTAAGATTTTTTTGGATTTTTTATTTCGATCCCTCGGGCAGGTACCTATCGTCTGAAGTGACACATATAAATATATATGTGTGATTCAGGACGGAAACAAAAAAAAAACAATTGGGTGAAACTAGACCCAAAATGGGGTAGAATGCCACCAACCGCACCTTTTTATCTCAACCCGTTGCTGAGATATGATTTTTTAAAAGTTATTTTGCCATAAAAACCCACGTTTCTTCACTTTGAAACAATTTCTTTCCACTTTTGACCACATTTTCGGATTCAACGTTAAATTTTCTAGACACCCAATGCACATTCATAATCAAAAACGAACTTCTAAGGACTGCAATTGCAGTCAAGGGGTCAAATTTTGAAAATTTGGAGTAAAAAATCGCTAAAAAAACGTGTTTTTTTTTTGTGTGAATTACCATCTTAAAGTTAGGAACATATGGTATAATCGGAATCAGCGTGAAATTTCCTATAAGAATCACCCACCAAATCGGTTAAAATTATTCTTTGAAAATTCGCTCACCAACTCATGCTGCGTGAATGAAACTTTTTAAGAATGCAGTTATACAGATATTAGGCAGTACAGGTACCAACCTCAAATACCGACTTACCGCGTGCTATGGTACGTTCATACAGATTTTCCATAGTTGTGAACAGCTCTTCATTAACAACTCTGGCAATTCTTAAATAGTCATCAAAATAAACGTTATCTGTTTCAAGTTTTAGAGACTTCATAGTATCCAAAAGGATGTCGACGCTGTCCGTGGTGTGCTTTAGAGTGTTATACAAGTGTTGTGCATCTTCAAGTTTGAAGTATCTGGACGTATCTTCAGTGTAGACCGGGACGAGAAAAACTCCAATGATACGAGTTAAGAGCAAAATTTTCATTTTTTTTTTTCAAAAAATGATTGGGCCGGGTAACTGGAATGAAAGAAACAACCAGAAGAAATAACAAAGGGACTTTAACCAAAATGACTCCATCAAAGTGGACTTAATCAAAATGACTCTATCGGAATGGACTCTATCAAAATAACTCTGTATGAAAATGGACTCTATCAAAATGGACTCTATAAAAAGTACACTATCAAAATGACTGTATCAAAATGGACTCTATCAAAATGCCACTATCTAAATGGATCATAATGACTCTATATGAAAATGGACTCTATCAAAATGGACAAAAATGGACTATCAAAATGACTGTATCAAAAGGACACTATCAAAATGACTCTATCAAAATAGACTCTATATTATAATAATGGACTCTATCAGAATGAACTCAACCAAATGGACTCTATAAAAATGGCTCTATCAAAGTGGACTTAATCAAAATGACTCTATCAAATGGACTCTATCAAAATGCCACTATCGAAATGGATCACAATGACTCTGGATATGAAAATGGGCTCTATAAAAATGGACTATTAAAATGAATGTATCAAAAGGACACCATCATAATGACTCTATATGATAATGTACTCTATCAAAATGGACTCTATCAAATGGACTCTATGAAAATGACTATCAACGTGGACTTAATCAAAATGACTATCTATGAATATCTATATGAATCTATCAAAATGCCACTATCGAAATGGATTATAATAAATGACTGTACCAAAAGAACACTATCAAAATGACTCTATCAAAATGGACTCTATCACAATGACTATATATAATAATGGACTCTATATGAAAATGACTCTAATGACTCTATTTGAAAATGGACTCTATCAAAATGACTGTATCAAAACGTCACTATCAAAATGACTCAATGCCATACAAAACTCAGTAATTTTTTAGGGATTGAATTCGTGGCTACAATTTTATAATTCATGAACAGAACAGACATGGCTTAGGAAGGCCAATTTTCACAATGAAGGAATGAGAGGATGACGATATGAGTGTATAACCTGGTAGGGAGGTTCACCATCGTTAAGCCCAAGGAAGTTGGAATTCCAACTTCCTTAGTTTTGCCAAGAACGGCACAAACCTCATCGAGATTGTTGCCGTTCGAGAGTGATTGACGCACAGACAAACAATCATACTGTTCGCTTCAGAGAACATGTTTTATAAGAACCAAATTTTCAAGTCCTGGTCACATGCGATTTTAAATTCTTTTTCGAAATGTTTATTTTTCAGATGTTGAAACTTTTGGAAAAATACATTGTCGTTTTCAAATTGCCTACCTGAAAAGTTTGTATTTTCTGTGTAGTGATAATTTTGTATATTTTCCTAATATAAAGAGTTAGGCTGTCTCTTGAGATTCAAGTAGAATTCCGAATAGTGAACCTAACACATACTAAGTTCAACGATAAATGTTCTGCCGCTTCCTAAATCTGGGATTTACGACCAATGAAAATGTTAGCAGGTTGGAAAAGACACTTAGGAAGAAAAAGAAAAAAGAAAAAGAAAACTTAGGACCATAAACTTATAGAATCGTACCTACTCACCGGCAGACTCTGCTCTACTATTGACACCACGCCGTCGATATTTACACCAATAAATGAAAACCTATTGTCAGGTCTGATCGTAAAACGAAGATACTATGAAAAGGAAGTAATGATGCGGGCATCCAGTATTATGAGCTTATTTCTTGTTTGAGCCATGAGGGATTGACTGGCAAATGGGAAACTGTACACACTATAATTTGTGTAAAAAAACGGGGGGGGGGGGGGGGGGGGGGGGGGTGTGAACAGCTTAATGGTGATAAAGTTGGTGAGCAAGAAATTCGTTGAATTGAGCTTTGAATGGAAATTTGGGAAAACTGAAAAGCAAAATGAATGGAAAATGTGATTCGACAGATAATGAAATGATATTAAATCAAAATTCGTTTGAATTGTTTGCATTCAGTGTGAACCATTCTGTGCACGAAGAGCAACCAAATTTCAACACCACGAAAGTTGAAGGATCTGACATTCTGAAATTTGAGTCTAATAGGGGACTGGTCTCTAGATGAGTCTAATTTCCGTGTAATCGGCCAAAAGAAAGCTCATAATCACATTTCAAGCCCTTGGATTGACTTTAGGGCAAGGCTCACAGGCGGCCCTGGGAAATCTGATAAGATGAGGCCAGGAACGTGGAACAAACTTGAAAAATTGTAAGATGAATGCAAAATACTGTTAGTGAAGGATAATCCAGTGCATATTGCTATCAAGTATGGTACGGACCAAGCCACAGAGTGAGAAGGGGCATAAATAGCCATTTTGAGCATGCCTATAGTGTCAAGGCAGAGAGGGGCGAAATCATTGATGGTAGGTGTCATCGTAATTTCCCCCTCCCCCTTGCTGCAAGAAAGGTAGATATGACGGTGCGTCATTTTAAGTCAACCCGGTCCAGCCGTTGTGTAATTATTGGCCAGACCAGGAGACAGCTCATAAATGGACAACACCATCTCAGAGGGCCTCTAGTCAGCCGTAACAAGAATAGGTCGGGAGGCTGGACACAAGTGATCGCAGCGCCACCTTTGGAGAGCTAGATGCACCGTCATAATAGTAGGAAGAAATTGTTGTCACGTCAGTACCTGTCAATGTTTGTCAAGTTTCCACAACAGCCAAGGCTTAAAAAATGCGCCCTTACAAACGGCAGCCTCAATGGCTTCCTTCTGGACCAACAGCAATGCCTAATACGAATTGTACGAAAAGCTGGTCAATCTTTGAAACTATTCTTTGATGCTGGTTTGCAAGTAGATTATAAAATATAATTTTGGGTGTAGATTATCACTTGTATGTCCTGAGAGCATAAATGAGGCACGGCCTTTGAAAATTCACCCTAAAGCCGCCCTTGGCAAGGCTGGCTACTTTGGATGGCCCCTCGACCGGGAAAAGAACCGCCCTCAGCGCGAGTTATTTTGTGATTTTGTACAACCCCTACAGTTGACGTTGTGTTACTGAAACTATCGCAGTAGCTATCAATCATCCAATTGTGGTGAAATTCATAAGTGATTGTCGTGGAGTCATCCCTCAACTACAATCCGAATTTGAGCAATGCCTAATACGAATTGTACGAAAAGCTGGTCAATCTTTAAAACTATTCTTTGATACTTGTTTGCAAGTAGATTATAAAATATAATTTTGGGTGTAGAATATCACTTCTATGTCCTGAGAGCACAAATGAGGCACGGCCTTTGAAAATTCACCCTAAAGCCGCCCTTGGCAAGGCTGGCTACTTTGGATGGCCCCTCGACCGGCGTGACGACACTACGTAACTCTTCGACAGCGATCTTTCAGCTTGTAAAGTTGTAAACTTGACCAACTCGAGGGGCACTCACCTACCTATTACGTTTACAACTCGCACAATACCTCACGAGCTCCAAGCTCTTGAAATAATTACTGAAGGGTCCGCAGGTAGCAGCTTGTCGAAGAATCGCTGTGTCGAACACTCGCAGAAAAGGTGCTGTCGCAGAGTTCCAAAATCTGCTTTGCAACTCTTTGACAGGGCTGTCGACGAACCGCAGTGTCGAAGACTTACCAAGTTCCCCCCAATAATGTACCCGTGAATTGCTTAGAATATTTTTCTTTTGGCTATGATTGTGGGACTCGCAAATTCCGGCGATAATCGTTTACATTGTTTTAACTCATCATGAATTCATAGCTTCAAGGATGTCATTCCGTGACAACTGAAGTGAAAATAACAATGATTATAGTAAAGCACGACAATTGAAGTTTATTCTCAGTTTACGTTTTTTTACGTCTTCATACGTAATGAATCCAACCTTACCAATATAAAGTTGACCGAGCGGACTCAGCGTGACAGTAAAGTGCGATCATTTCGAGTCACCTGTCCTTGAAACGATTGACCATGAAAACCTATCAATCATATAAAGTGTTTGTTTAAAAATATTTCAATTAACTATTTAGCTCTGTGAAACAACTTTTCCTGTTATCGAATTTGTTGTTCAAACACCATGATAAGATCAATGCGATATTGAACGACGAAATCCGTTGATATAGTCGCCACTAAGGGCAACATTGAGTTATTCTTCAGTTGTGTACGAAGGGTTTTGTGGACATGCGGCGTTATGGTGAGTAGCGGAAGAGGAGGTTTCGGTGATGGTTTTTAGACCTACACTAAGGATTTTAAGTACTTACCTACATTTTAATACTGATTGAACTGAGGTACTGATTAACTGGTTACATGGTTATGTAGGTACTACCTACTGATCAATGGAAGAAATGCGTGATCCAGGGTAATAATTAGCAGCATTCTTTATAGGTAGGTACCAACTTACTCCAACTCGTTATAGATTTTTTGCTTCCTCACTACCGAAGATAGGAAGCTATGTACCTATTCGTGCTAGAAATGAAAAAAATTGTTGTCCTCCAAAATCAAAATTTCCACTTGCTTTTAGCGAATTTTCGAAGAAAATGAAGCTATTGCAATGGCTTCAAAATTTAAATATGCAAATCGTTGAAAAGTTTCTTAATGGAAATCCGTTTCAGACCATTCTAAAACGATTCCTGAAATTTGACACTTTTTACACTTTTTTATATGCATACCTATATATATATTTATTTATATAAATATATGTGTCACTCCAGACGATATCAGACCGAGGAATCTAGCTAAAAAACCGAAAAAATTTCAAAATGTCAATAATATCAAAAGAAAGGATGAGTTCGTTGGCCAGAATTTTTGGAGTACCTACTCCAAGGGTTCAAATTTTGAAAACTTAGAGTCAGAAATCGCTAAAAACGCGTTTTTGAGGTTTTTTGTGTGTAAATTACCCATCTTTAACATATTATGGTACATTCGGAATCAGCGTGAGATTTCCTATAAGAATCACCCACCAAATCGGTTGATATGATTCTTTGAAAATTCGCTCATCAACCCATGCTGCACGAATGGGACTTTTTACTTTTCAGAGCTTTCTGAACAATTTTGGTTCCGGTCCGTCTGTCTGTAGTCAATTCCTTTCCCAGCCAAAACTATATAAAGTTATGGTCCGGTTGAAAATGTCAGGGATTGTTTGTGTTAGCCCCCTGACTTTCCCCTATCAATTTAATCGCCATTAGACCATTAGTAGCTTTAGCGCATGCGCAAACGTGAATTTCCCGAAACCCCGGTATCTAAGTTTTCCTAATTGACCTATTTCGCTCAAATTCGGAGGGTAGTTGGGGACTAACCCTAAAACAATCACCTATGAATTTCGCCACGATTGGAACATTAATAGCTACTGCGCAAGCTCAAACTTGAAATTTGTTATCATGGGCGTAGCTCCGGAACAAGACCGATTTCGGTGAAATTTTCAGGGATTGTACGAATTAGCCACTAGACGGCTCCATATCAATTTCATGGCCTCTGGAAGACTATTAGCGTGTTCCTACGCATGCGCAAATGTGAATTTCCTGAAATGATGATTTCTCATAGTTTCTAATGGACCGATTCCGCTGAAATGTGGATTGTAGTTGAGGGCTGACTCCAAGTCAATCACCAATGAATTTCACCACAATTGGATGAGTGATGGATACTGTGAAACCGCAAACTTGACATTCATTGTCATAGGCATAACTTCTATTCTACCAATTTCGCTGAAATGTTCACTAACTGATCCTAAAAGTCCATGTTACAAAAGTGAGGAAGCTATACTGCCCACCCAACTTGGCAGGCGTAATTAATTTTGCAAGATCTGCTTTGGAACGAAGACGAATGTCAAAGTTTCCTTTGAGATGATACTTTTTGAAAAATCCATTTTGGAACAAAGCCGAGTCTCAAAGTTTCATCGGAGACAATGCTTTCAGTAGCTGCTATTTTGAATTATTATTGCTTTATAATAAAGACGAAAGTAAAAGTTTCCTTTGAGCCAATGTTAATTCTTTCACAAACTACTTCTGTCCTGGAGTGGAAAGGTCGAAAGACCACAATCAAAGTTTCAATGGAATCTTTGACTTTCGTCTTCGTTCCGGAAAAGACCTTGTAATTCGTTATAGATTAATTTTTATCATTTCAAGAGCATTCTTACCAAGTAGCCTAATTATTCTAGTAAGAAACATTTCTTGTGTAGGTACGTTCTTTTAAAATAATTTCTCAAGTTACCTACGTGTTGAAATAAGAATCGATGGCTCCACAATAGACTTCCTACCTACTAATATAGGTACTATGGAGCAATAAATTTATCAATAGTTATTATGCGAAGTGAAAAAGTGGAAGAAGACATGTTTTATCGTTATATCATGTTTCATGGGCCACAATGCAGTTATTCAACACCGTCTATTCGTGACCATAGTCGATGTTTTCTTTCGTACTACCTGCCGCAAAATACGTGACTGGGACTGAATAGAAAGATTTGTTTCGAGAACATTCAAGGCTTTTTTAAAATTTTGTTGGTCGGGGAAACTAGGGAGACTTGACCCACTTTTCAGTTTTTGATT
>JAEMON010000014.1:16466382-16496235 GCA_030264115.1 Lygus lineolaris | reverse complement strand
GCAGCTTTTGGAACTAAACGCGGTACATTTCGCCTTAAATACCGGTACAGCAACACAACTTAGAACTGGCTTCAAATTGACTAATAAAACAGTATCGACATCAATCTCAAGGCAACATAAATACATGTTTCTCAAAAAATATTTCCCAAAAAATATTTCTTATTTTGTATGTTTGTGATTTTGAAAATTCATCGATTTATAATAATATCGACAATAATAATGACATACTTTACGATGTGAATCATAATTTTAAGTTTATTCCATCCGGAGAAAACTCGAAGAAACGAATGAAAAACCCGGTTTTCATCAGTTTCTTCCAGTTTTCTCTGAATGGAATAAACTGAAAATTATTATTCACATCGTAAAGTATGTCATCATTATTGTGGAACGTACGTAAATCGATGAATTTTCAAAATTACGAACGTGAAAAATAAGAAACAGGATTTTGAGTTTCATCCTTTCTTTTTATTAGCGAATTTTCGAAGAAAATGAAGCTATTGCAATGGCTTCAAAGTTTTTATAATGCAAATTTTTGACAATTTTCTTCACGGAAATCCGTTTCAGACCATTCTGGACGATTCCTGAAATTTAACACTTTTCATATATATACATTTATTTATTTATTTATGTGTCACTCCAGACGATATCTGCCCGTGGGATCGAGATAAAAAATCCAAAAAAATTTTTAAATGTCAATAATATCAAAAGTGACGATGAGTTCGTTGGCCAGTATTTTTGGAGTACTCCAAGGGGTCAAATTTTGAAAATTTATTTTCAAAAATCGCTAAAAAACGTATTTTTTTAGTGTGAAATACCATTCTAAACATAGGAACATAATGGTATATTCGGAATCAGCGTGAAATTTCCGATAAGAATCACCCACAAAAACGGTTAAAATTATTCTTTGAAAATTTGCTCACCAACTCATGTTGCATGAATGGAACTTTTTTGTGTAGGCACCTACCTATTTCTTCTCAAGTCTTGAACTCATTCCCAGCTTTTCTGAAATTCCAACCTCTTCTGAGCTACGAACTAAATACGATACTTAGCGTTCAATACCAATACTATGGGATGGTGGAACTTGCGTTATTTGGTCTGCCCTAAGTTCCAATTAGCAGTGCTTTATTCGGGGTTTTGTGGGTTATGAGCTGAAATGACAGGCAGAATAACCACGCGATACCTGCTCTCTTCCGGACTTCATTTCAGCTCAGTAAATAAATAACCCACAAAACCCCAAATAATACCAATACTGGTATCTGACAAAATAATGTGATCAGAATTGTTTAGTACTCTAAGGGGTCAAATGTTGAAAATTTAGTTTCACAAATCGAAAAAAAAGTGTTTTTTTAAAAGTTTTTAAACATTGGAACATAATATTCGGAATCAGGCCAAAATTTACTATAAGAATCACCCACCAAATCGGTTACAATATTATTATTCTTTGAAAATTGGCTTATCATGACTGCAACTTTTCCATGACTGGAACTTTTCTTCAAGTTAAAACTTTCCTTTTCTACTATCCAATAATCTTTTTTGTGATATTTTTGATGTCATTAATTTATGAGTTCTGACGGTCGAAGTCAATTTTCTGTGTTTTTTTATCATTTAATAATGATTAACAGGACGGTTTAATTTTTTTCACGCGGCATAAAAACGCGTTACGGAGAAAATATCGCGGAAAATTTTTAATTAAAAATTAAAAAATTTAATATTTACTTAGCGATTTTTAATGGTGTACCTAGTTATGTTCTTAAAACACCACTTCTAACGACTCAACGATCCGCCCCTCTTGTCATAATGCATGGCAGTTATTTTCAAGCCTTGAATCTTGCACAGTCGGAAATATGGATTTTTGAGAAAGTCATTGTTAATAAGTACTTAGCTACTTACATAACAACAAATGTCGAATCTTTCGAGTGCCTCTGAAGCAGCTCTCTCAGTCTTAGCTGGCGATCTGTTTTCTCTTTCAGCACTTCCAGTTCTTCTTTAGAGACGTGTAGGTCTGCAAGATACACAATAGAGTTCATAAGGATCCAAGATTTTAATGGCAAAATGTTCATTTATGCCAGCCAACTGCCAACACTTAACTCCAGCTGAGAAGCAGATTACCTACTGATTTGTACCACTTTTTATCACTTATAGTAACCTATACTGTTATAAATACTGTATTTTTATTATTATTATCTTTTTGTTATTTTCACACAAAGGTCCTATACCGTATAAATAAACAATAAAATAAGAATGAGAAAAACTGTTCAATTTCTCTACATAACTCTTCCTCATTCTATGATGTCAGTAAGTATGTTATTTATGATTTCTTGTGTTAAAACTACAAATCTCACCGTTGGCCCATTCTGATGTGAAATCTGCTATTAGATCGTCAAAGAATTTCGTGGTCTTTTGATGAGGCTCCTCCATGATGTCGTTGATCATCGTCAGTGACGTGTACCTGATTCGGAACTTGTGAAGAAGACAGGCCATACTGAAACGACACCAGGTTTCAATTCTCAATATTCAATTCAATCCAATCCAATCTAAAGACATTTCTGGGATGATACAGGTGAGGAACGCCATGAAAAAGGTAGGATTATAAAAATGGTCAGGAAAGGTTTTGAAAAGTTGGAAAAATTGTGAACGGAGTCGGAAAATTGGAACTAACAGACTACCGAATTGCAAAAAATAGCGAAGAAAGTCGAAAATACAGAGTTTTCAGGGTATTTTACCCCTTTGCGTAGCATTAATCTGAGGAAAGTCCCTGTTCGGGCGCCATGTAGCATTAATCTGAGGATGTAGCTACAAAAGTCAAGTCCCTGTTCGGGCGCCATGTAGCATTAATCTGAGGGTGGAGCTACAAAAGTCAAGTCCCTGTTCGGGCACCATGTAGCCGTGAGGATGGAGCTACAAAAGTTAAGTCCCTGTTTGGGCGCCATGTAGCATTAATCTAAGGGTAGAGCTACGAAAGTTAAGTTCCTATGTTTGGCCGCCATGTAGCATCAATCTGAGGGTGGAGCTACAAAAGTTAAGTCCCTGTTCAGGCGCCTCGTATCATTAATCTGAGGGTAGAACTACATAAGTTAAGTCCCAAGAAATGAGAAGGTACAGTTGCAGAGTAAACTACTAGTTCGCCTCCAAACCTCCCCTTATAGCCAACTCTCAGAAACAATCCTGGAGAGAGAATTTATTCTCCTTCTAATTTCTTGTTTTTCGAGTTTTTTTTTCAATTTTTTAAATTACTTAACAATGAAAAAGGTACCTTTTTTCTCAAAAAATATTCCAATTATAATACAACACAATTTTAAGAATTTGATAGCCTTTGACGTAGATGATGTAGAAGATGCTGAAAAGTAGTTGCCGAGTTGAAATGAAAAGAAGTCCCAGATGACAACGTAGGACGGCAAAAATTGAGGACAGGGGGAACGCAAGGGTCTTGCAACATTAATATTATTAATTTGTAATTTCGTTTCTATACTGCTGATTTTACGTTCGTTTTTTCACTGTGAAAAGTCGGGATATACCGGATTCTTTGTCAGGAAAAAGTCGAGAAATTTAAGAATTTGGATCTTGTAACCCTGCAGTTGGTTACGTCTGTCTAATGTTATTCAATGTAAGAAAATTATTGCGGGATTAAAATCCGAGTGTCTGAACCTTGTAAACAAAGACGGATATTAACTTGGAAAACTTACTTTTCTTCC
Source organism: Lygus lineolaris (assembly GCA_030264115.1). Taxonomy (NCBI): domain Eukaryota; kingdom Metazoa; phylum Arthropoda; class Insecta; order Hemiptera; family Miridae; genus Lygus; species Lygus lineolaris. Next base: position 16,492,543 of record JAEMON010000014.1, on the reverse strand, counting down.
TCGGTTCTCAAATCTTGGTATTTGCTGGCCAAAGCGAAGATCCGCATGTCACAGTTGGCAAACGTCGGTCTCGTGCTCAGAATGTAGGGAAGCAAGATGGTGAGACCTAAAAGTTCACGAAAAATGAGATACCAGCCAATTGATATCTAAAAGTAATAACAAAAATAAATTTGTTTGATATTTTTTATGAATTACGATCATTTCTCGATACTCTCGAAATTCTGCTAACCAAGAATCTACTAATCTGGATTTTAATACGAAGATACGTACTTTACTAATGGTATGTACTACAAACCACCTGCTGATCAATTCACGACATTAAAAAAAAAAATATATTAATAGGTCCAATTACTTAATACCTAATTAATCATTTGAAGAAAAAAAAAAATAAAAAATAATAATAATAATAAAATAAATAATAATAATAATAATAATAATATTATTATTATTATTAGTTATTAGTAATTAATATTTATCATTATTTCATCAAAGACACTTAGAAGACTGGTATTGACTGAGTAACATCAGCCCCTTCAGAAAAATGTTATACTAAGACTGCTTTACATCACTGCTTGCGGTACGTCTAGATGCAGGTGCTGTACAGTACTCCCCGACATTTCTTCTGATTTAACCATGTTTTCTTCCTCTTGATAATATTATCAATCGCCAAAATTTGTTTGTATGGTCCTCCTGTTTTGAACTATTCGAAAAAACTATTGAAACTAAATTAATCATTTATCTTTAGACAAAAGTTGAATGAGAAATAGCAGCCTCAAGTCAGCTCTCTGATTCGACATTTCAACTGACTTCTTGTAGTAATCGCGGTCGAACTGTCGAGTTGCAGTCACTTCGAGATGATTTGATTTCCATCTCTTTTATCAACCCTCTGCCTATCATACAACCCCAATACTCCATATCATACTCCAATCGAATGAGAATCCGCAGGAAGCTGCACCCCTAGTACTGGATATATTCCTGATGGATCCTCCTTTTGTTGCAGCCTCCCGAAGTGTCTCTCATTTGTATTTTGGGAGGCAACTACTCTCGAACTAGCCCAGAACTACCCTCGGAATACCCTCGAACTACCCTTGAACTACCTACTGGTCTTGGAAACCAGTTTCCCCTTCCAGGAGCCCCACCAGGAGGATCATCTCCGTCGTAACCAGGCGTTGAACACCCAATTTCCCCTCTCGATTTTGATAATTTCAAGTATTGAATCTTATTCATTTTCATTTCGAGCAAATCTGAATTTCATTTTAATGTAAGAATGGCTACTCAAATAGGAAATTTTTGAGAAATATTGCGATTCACGCATATAATTATAGGTACTAAGCCTTGCTATTGTAGTTCCTACAATATTAAGAAGTACGTACGAATATCCAACAAATATTTACGAATAAATTTTGTTTCTTGAAGAGTTTAAATTTGATTTTAGAATAAATTGAGTTGGTTACAATTGAAATTGGCTTTGAAAATATTTTTTTTAACCTCTCTGGACCCCTCTCATCACCAACTTGAATTATTATATTGTAGCCGCAAATTTAGTGAAAATGGGCCCAGCGCTACATTCTATTTCAGTTGTAAATAAAATTATATCTACCTCCGTCGTCGTACAGCCACCACACATCGACGCGTCCTTTCTGGTACTTCTTTTCAAAAAATGTCAACCTCTCCAAAACCTCTTTTTCCAAAATTTGGCCGTCGGGGAACCTGCAAAGCCACCCAAAGGTTATTATTGTCATTATTGCAGTATGAATTTGTTTGATGCAGCAGACTTTTCGAACAATCAACGTTTGTTTGGTAAATTTTGATGAATTATTATACCATCATAAATAATTAGGTATTTCATATTTAAGTAAAAAATTACTTGTGTAGAATTTTGTTGGCTTGGTTCTTCTTCTTGGCGGACAGCATGTCTTTCGGCTCGTCAGTGGCATTCATTTTGATTATCGTCGGGCGCTGCTCTGAAATTTCCTCCTTCGACCCTGAAATATCATTTGAAAATGGTTAATCGATTTTGTAGCAAAATTAACGAGTTTTCGGGAATAAATTTAGTTTCATTCATGGAATTTTACACAAAGATAAATACTCCTACAAAGTAATATTACCTATATAGTCGAGCTCTTTCACCATGGTTTTGCAAAACTGACTTTTTTAAAAAGTAAATACGAAATGTTGGGTTGCAAATTTAGATTGTTTTATTGTTTTGTTCGGGAATCAGCCTATGAAGACCACTGGTTTAATAAGTTTTAATTTTTTCATTTAATAATAAATTATTAACAGGACGTTTCCATTTTTTCCGAAAATTAATCGTTATTAAATGACCTGACTGTAGAACCGTAGGTTTACCGTCCGTTTTTTTATACTAGAAGTATTTACTTCTTCTTTCAACAATTATTTCAACTGGCTGTATTCCAATCAAACCAATAAAATAATCATCTCTGATCATCAAATCTGACCTTGATTAGATTTGATTTTGATTTGACTCCCACTGACAGAAACAGTTATACATTAGATAAAACCCGTGCAAATTGTCAGGAGACATTTTTTAAATTGTAATTTAGGTTCTTATAGAGGTATTCAACTACATAAAAAATAAATTTAAATTTAGCCAGAAACCCCGGAAGATATTTTCAAAAAGGTATTGATGAAAAATGGGCTGAAAATGAACCTCAACAGTTCGCGTTGCGAATGGAATGATATTTTGCGCCCAGTGCCAGGTTATTAAGTACCTAAAGAGAAAATGGGGGACAGGTTGATAAAAATTGGTCGAGATAAAAAATTTCGGGTTTTGGAACTGAACACAGCAGTTTACTTCGAGATCCTAACGTACTATTATAATTATTACTGTCGGCTTTTGAAACTGAAAATATTTAGCGGGTTTTGTATCGGGAAGAGTTCACAATTTTTCGGGTTTTGGAACCGTATCAACCTTTCTTTTCCGTATCAACCCAATGCGCATTTGAATACATCTTGTCTTTACCGATTTTTAAAAAGCAGCGGGGACTGTTTTTTACTACTCCAATGGTACCATGCGCCTCGTTAGAATCCCCCTCTTTAGAAAGGTTGGCAACATTGATCACCTGTTGGCTAGTGATTTCTTCCGAGATACACCTTGGGCTCTTATGGTAAGGTGCGTACATCTCGAGTGCCTAGTTCTCCATTACATTTATTATGATTTCTTACTTTTTATAAGCCATTCCAAACAAGTGATAAATTCCATGTTTTTGGTATTACAGAACAATTTAAAGAGCAGAGGGACATACATTTTGTCTGCTGTCCCAAGACTCAATACGCCATTGGATGAGGAAGAAAGTGAGGAGGAAGATGTGGATGATATTGGAGCGAAGATTCAACGAACTACGAACTAAGTAAAATAGGATATTACGTATGTTGAGACTGTGTTTTTTAGTCAATTTGTGACTAATTACATTCGAAACAAAAGTAGAATGAGTATCCTGTAAAGACGATCTTTCCAAGTCAATGTAACTTTTGTGCCTTAAAAATTTGGATTTATTGTTAACAAAGACTTGTCTAGAGTTGAAATGTAATAAAATGTAATTGATCTCATGATTTATACCTCACTTTGTAAATTATAAAGTTTTAATAAAAAGTTTGTAACCTAAGTCGTGTATCTTCCATTCCCATAAGAGCCCAAAGTGTATTCAAATACACCATTTACAAATTTGCACTTTTTTTCAACATCAAATTTTTTTTAAACATTTTGAGCTAAAATAGATGAAAAAATTATAATTTTGGCGAAAATTTGGATCCTTGGGTTCATTAGGGTTTCAAGAGTTTAGACTCTTAAAGCAGCGTCAGAACTGAAGCTGAGGCCATTCTGAAGCCAACTAGGTATACCTGTAACTCAATTGCCTATTTAAAAAAAATGCATTTATTGGCTTTTGGAAATCAGCGACTAAATTTGCTCTTGGTTGTCCTGGCCCTACAAGTTCTGAAGAATGACGTACCAGCGATGGTGAGCGACGTGGTAGCCAAGACAACCGGTTCCAGCTGGTCCACTTTGACCGTGGTCAGGTCAGGGTAGGAGTTGCCCAAGTCGTAGATCGCCACTTGCTGGTTCGCCAGGTCTGTTTTCTCGTCTTTTTCCGGTGTCGAGCAGTCGAGGCCTCCAGGCATCCGAAGGATGGCCACTGCCAGACGGTTCGCGAATGCCTCACTAGGGATGCGAACGTATTTTTAATGTATAGTGCAAAGACTGGGCGTCGCATTTAATTATTTATGAATTATGATTTGATCGCTCATAAGGATCCATTTGTATTTTAGTGACACATTTTAACAGTGCTTTTACATGCAAAATTCAGACAAGCCTGACAGATGAGTGGCCAGTAGCCCCATGATGAATTATTTCGTTTTGTTAGGAAAAAGAAATGATTGTTCTTTTACAATACTCTTGGTACAAGACAGCAAAATTAGTCTTATAAGGCAGTACTTGGAGAAATTGGATAATTAACCGCTATGGATTCTCTCAATTTGTTGAATTTCGTCCCTGAAAACTATGGTGTTCAAGAACTAACACTCCAATTTTCATATCAAAATGTCATGAGAACAAAACGATAGATACTTTGGCAGAACTGGTAGGTACACGAAAATCAGATTACTATACTAAGAATGAACTATATGGAGTCCAATAAACGACTAATGTCATTGGCTCAGGTAGTAATATTCCAAAAATTAAATATAGCTTCCAGAAAATTGATACATTCGGAAGCAAAACATAATCTTTGTTCCCATATTTTCCGTGAAGGAGAGATAATTCGATTTGATCAAAAATAATGTTCCTTACTGCATTATGCTGAAATACGAGTTGAGCTCAGCCGGACTGCACTTCTGCCAATCGGATTTGTACCCCATCAGCAGCACGTTTGGCCTCAGCTTCCCTACGCCAGCAACTTGCATCATCGAGATGGCAGCAGCTTCCATTTCGAGACCTTGAACGACGCTGAAGAACCCTTTGATTTTCTTGAGGTTCAGCCAGTTGTAGCCTTTCTGCACTTTCGCCAACTTGTCTTTGTAGTAAAGTCGATCCTGAAGTACAGGATAAGAGAATGAGGTACTGGATCATAACAACATATTTAAATAAGGTACCTACTCCTATGAGCGTGTCTACATATTTTCTTGGTCCCGGATATCTCTTTAGTAATTTCAAATTCAGATAACTAAGTACAGGATAACTACCACGATTATAGAAAGCAAAAAAAAAAAAAAACGAGGAAAAGTGGAAAAAGTCCCATTCATGCAGCATGAGTTGATGAGCGAATTTTCAAAGAATGTTTTTAACCGATTTGGTGGGTGATTCTTACAGGAAATTCCACGGCTGATTCCGAATATACCATAAATGTTCCTATGTTTAAGATGGTAATTTACACAAAAAACCTCAAAAAACGCGCTTTTTTAAGCGATTTTTGGCTAAATTTTCAAAATTCGAACCCTTGGAGTACTCATAAAATTCAATTCTGACCAACGAACTCATCCTTTCTTTTGATATTATTGACATTTTGAAATTTTTTCGGATTTTTAGCTCATTCATCGGTCTGATAGATATTGTCTGGAGTGACAAATATATTAATAAATAAATAAATGAATGAATGAATGGACGAATAAATGAATAAATAAATAAGTTTACATATAAGTGATAAATTTCAGGAATCGTTTTAGAATGGTCTGAAACGAATTTCCATGAAGAAATTTTTCAAAAAATTGCATCATTTAAATTTTGAAGCCATTGCAATAGCTTTATTTACTTCGAAAATTCGCTAAAACAATGAAGAACCAAGAAAAGGACCCGATACTATATAAATTTGAAAACCATAGAAATGAACCAAACTCGACCAACCGGACAAACTTCGGCGCAAACTAGAAGGGAGTTGTGCTTGGTGATGAGGTTGGCCAAGTCGACGAGCGCTGGTCGATCTTGCGGTTGACCACTGAGGACCAGCAGTTGCGGTTGGTAATTCTTGACGTGCTCGAAGCTACCCATCAGCTTCTGGACGGTCATCAAAGCCGTTTTGTAGGTCTGCGCCTGAGTTGAAGACCCCCAATTGGCATCTGGTAACATGATTATTATGCAAAGATAATAAAAACGATTATACAAATATCAACAGGATCATTAACTTTTGTTCAAAAGAGAAACTCCACGACCACTTGGCAACAGTTAAAAAAAAAAATAATGAAAACCAAAATGAATCCAAGATGATGAGAATCACCTGGGTTTCTGTAAACGACGACGATGTAGAGGATGAAGAAAATCACCATAGTGACGAGAGAAGTGATCCAGTCGATGAGGAACATGATCACGATGCACATCACGGCTCCAAGAAGTGACAGATAGATATTGTAATACTAAAATCGACACACAAAAACATGACAATTAGGCAGGTAGGTAATAATTTAATATTAATAAATTCATTATAATAACTCAACTGGTGGATTTCATTTACCTACTGACAACTCAAAATCACCTTGTACGTGGTATTCAAGATAGGTACTTTCCTATTTCTAGGGTTGTGATTACCAACTTAGTCGGGATTCAGCCGATGCTCACCATAATTATGGTTTTACATAATGGTATATAAAGGTATCTTTTTATTTACAAATCAACGTTTCTGGCCTCCTACGAGGGCCATCATTAGAATTTACCTGAACAGCCTTGCGGCTTTCTTCAAATCGGTTATTTTCACCCAATTTCTGCAAACTAGTGCAAAGCTGTTCAGGTCAATCCTGATTGATGGGCCCCTCAAGAGGGCGGAAACGATTTCTAAATAAAAATATGTCATGCACCAGGGTTTTGGCTATGTTTATAACAAATGTTTAAACCACTAGTTTTAAACAGTGTTTTAAACTAGTGTTTTATATTATGTTTAACACATCAAGCGAAAAAAAACTGATTTATTTTTGCATGATTCCCACATGTGGGAACGAGAAAATCTGGATTCGGAGTAATTTCCTCACTTCAAACTCAAGCAAGTGTAGGGAGAGGAACTACATTAACTCTTTACTTATTTTAAATTTTTACCACATTTTTTGCACGGTGGTGAGTGATAATAAGCCTTGTTTCCAGGAACTGCTCGGACTTGAGGCACTCAGCATTTATCGGCAAATCGGAATCGAGGCATTTTTATAGTAATTCCAATTTATAGAAAGGCCAAGTGCCCTAATAAAATATTCTACTTGTATTATACCTCTTCCAGCTCCCCCACACTATGTATCCTCTGTCATTTCTTCAGTTCAATTGTAACGTGAGTGTGTAATTTTTAAACTACCTACCTACTTAAAAACTGTTTTAAACAGTTCAAAACTGTTAAGAACACTCATTTGAAAAAACACATTGGTTTTAAACAAACGATACTTATTTTTAGTTTTATTCCAAGCAGCGGTTGGTCCTTGTATTGTTGTATCTATGCACAATCTACTGTGCACATTGATGGTGACAAGAACAGGGCTTGAAAGTGCGCTTAAAACAGACCTACAAGGTCAATTGTCCAGGGAAAATACTGGAGGAAAAGATAGGGGACAAAAACGTCGTTTTCAGCTCCAGGAATTTTGATTAAATTCATATGAGACCTACTCTTTTTATAAGGACACAATAGATACTCTTCGTATCCAGGAGAGTACTTTGAGGACAATCACAGGGAAATCACCAAATAATAGCAATTTCCGGGTCTATTCGAGTGGTATACAGGTCTAAGGGAAGTATTCAGATTCTTATGAAAGGACTCATTTCCCCAGACATAACCGCAAACACTAACTACTCCTTCCGTAATCAGGCATTTTTCTCTCATGACTGATTTTAATTTAAGTGGCTGACCGAAAAATACCATTCATTATTGTCGTTTTCTTGATGATGGTGGTTTGTGGTTTTTACCTTAATCCATCGCGTTGGTTGCCTCGAGCAATTATACCATTCATTGAACCATTCAAGAGCACAAAATACTAGTCTTATCTCAATGAGTAATAAGGCTGCGAACTTTCAAAGAGTATTTAAGATAAGAGATTGTTGTATTATAATGCAAAAAGCCTTCTCTGTGGAGGTAATCCAATTGTTGAGAGCTCACAAAAACCTGTTTTCCAATTAAATGTCCACTCTTTGTTTAATTTTTTTCTAATAGGGAATTGGAGCAAAGGTCAACAACAGTGTACTCATAAATATTTTATCGAATTTACGATAAATTATTTTACTAGTACATATAGATTCTAAAAATTATTTTAAAAATTTTACTAGTATAGAACTTTTTTTATAGAACTTTTTAGCATAGAACTTATAACTTTAACTTAACTTTAACTAACTTTAACTTTTTAACTTTAACCTTTTTAGCTTTTTAGTATGAACTTTTTAGTATAGAACTTTTTTTTTTTTTTTACTAGCGTAGCCTTTAAACAACTTTACTAGTATATAATCCAAAAATTAGTTAAACAAACCGTCTCTTTCCCCACTGTCTTATTTCCTCCAAACTCCTGAGGGAATTTTAATAATAAAAACTTCATTTAATGTAGTTTCGGTCAATAAATAATTACATATGTTAGATTTTATACAAAATTTTGATAAGATTTTTTTTTTGCACTAGGTAACCTATTATTCTTCACGAACCTTGAACGTCGGGCGCCAGCCCAGAGGACGGATGAGGGCAGCGTGGAACGTACAGAAGTTGATGAGCGCGTACGATGCGAGGTAGAAGTTGGAAATCAACGGAGCGATCAAATTTAAATTGGCGATGATAATGAAAGCGCTGGATATCAAGAAAGTCAAAACGTAACCTCGGTAAGGCTCGCCGGCTTTTCCATAACCCTGGAAATAAGTTAGGAAATCTAGTTAGTAGTCGGTATGAATCGGTAAAAATAGATTATTTTGTTGTTGTTTTTTTATATTGAAAATTGTGAATTTATTGGATGTATCAAATATTGGCCGCACAAACAGGCAGTACAAAACAGACGCGGAACAGAATTAGTTCAGGAAGGCCTGAAAAGTAAAATGTGTGAAGAAGGCTCTTCTGTGTGACGGAGTCACAGTTGCTCCTTAAAAAGACCAGCTCTTGGGGCAGTCTCTTGAAGGATCAACCCACGAACCTCACTCTCATTCTAGTGTCTTTCTGCCACCCAAAGACGTAAGTTCCTCTTGATTCTTTCAAAATATCCTTTCCTTACCCACGTGGTTCAAATCCTGAAGATAGGACATTCCTACGTAACCTTCATCCCCACTTTAGAATCCAGAGCCTCCCATTTATAGGATAATATACGTCGAACCTATTTCTGTGTGTTACTTAAAAATTTCTTCCTCCGTCGCCATAGGCTCAGTAGGTAGGAATTAGAGCACAATCAGTAGGCAATAGGTAGGTAGTATAACATTCTAAGTACCCACCTAAAATCTCGGTGAAATATCGTATCTCTATACCAGTGAATCCCAGTGGGTCACATTACACTCTTGGTGATTGGCTTTATTGTAGCTGGGCGCTTTTGCCCTCCTGGGGCCTCACGCTTTTGCCCTTACCTAAAGATATATGCTTTTGGCATTGATCACTTCGGTATTGTTTAGGTATTATTCTTCGAATATAAACCAATTATTTCCGTTCATTATTATCCCTTTCTCTCTCTCCTATTCCTTTAACATTCCTGACAAATAATAAGAGGTACGAGATCTATAGAGCATTTCGTATCTATTATTGCATATTCGGTGGTTATAACTTTTATCCCTACAACTTACTTTTGAGAAGAATATCAAACCAGGGTAAACGTGGTCGATTCCCAAAGCCTGAATGAGTCGGGGGACTGATAGCAGGTTTGTGAGCGCCGTGGACAAAGTGGCAGCCCAACATCCGAAGTAGATTAGAAGTGCCCATCCCGACATGAGTTGCATGACCTGCTCTGACAAAATTGAATCAAAATGTCAAAATCAATACATTCATCAAAAGTAGGTAGTTTCAATGAGTCTCTTGATGCAGATCCTATTTACATCAGACTCTAGATATTGGGTGATTTTGCCCATGAATAACAAAGTAAAATAGGTAATCGTTGAATGAAGAGTTCTCAATCCTGCTCTTATCCTCCTGGCGAATTTTTCTATGAGCAAACGATTAATGGCTCTACGATTTGATGTAAGTGAACGAGAATCTTGGTTGATCAACTTATATATATATATATATATATATGTACTAGGGAACCGGGAACGTAGTAACAGGAGAACGGGGGTTTAAGTCCAACCGGAGCCACATTTTTTCGCATTTGACTGTTTCTACTTCTATACAAAAATGTTATGATCGCCTCAAATAATCACCAAAAAATTCAAAAAAATAAAAATTCAGGTTTTTATATACTTCCCACTGACCGTATAATCGTTTTTGAGGCCGTAGGCACAGGTGTCAGTCAGTGAGCAGTCCGTGAACGTTCCATCCGTGTACTGCGTCAAGTTACCGCTGGCGTTTCTGAGCGACGAAGAACCAGCAAAGAGGACGAAAAGAGCGTAGGATATCATGGAGATGAGAAGGGAGAGGAGTGTGCCTTTTGGGATAGCACTGGCTGGATCCTGCGAATAAAGATCAGTTTTCAATAATCCGTAGATTAGGATACAGGAAGAAATTCGAGAAAACAAAACGGAGCCAATGAAAAACTTTTTCTATTTCCACGAAAATATTGAGTTAGGTCATCGTCATTAACAAGCAAGAACTAAAGGTAGTATAGAAAGAGCACAGCTTATAATATATTCACAGGAGAAAGGGAACGTTAATACTATTGGTCGAGAAAAGTGAAGGGGCTGGGAGGAATATTCAATCAGGTGCGGAAAAAGTGGAAGGGTAGGGAGGGATCTTTTTTCGCCATTAGTAGGTACCTTCCTTCTCTTTTTATAGTAATTTCAAATCATCATTAGCCACAATTAATCATCACTGCCTTTAACCTTACTACCTATGTTATTTCCTTTCTATGTTTTTGAGTTGAAAATGACAACCAGAGTGTTGATCGAAAGCTCCTCAGAGTAAAATACAGTTTAATCGGAAAAACAAGGACTTTTATTGTCATCGCAGCTAAAAACTCCGGTAGTTTTAAAAACAACTCCAGGAGACACTCTGCCAAAATGGACATCTTGCTGGATGCTCAGTCGTACTGAAGAAAGAAGATAGGAAATTATTGTTTTGCTCGTTGGCCCTCTGGAAGCTGAAGAAAAACGGAAAAACGTTGTTACTTTTGTTCACCATGTGGCTCCAACTAACTATTTTCAGTGTTTTGTTTGTTACAACGTTATTCGGACCAACAAACGTTATAGTAGATTTTCATATTATCATTTTTTGAAAAATTACCTTCAAGTCACCGGAAATATCAGCCCCAGCTTGTATCCCCGTCACGGACGGGAAGAAAATGGAAAATACGTTGAAGAAATCCTTCGCTGCGAATCCTGCTTTAGGTCCCCAATTGCCCTTGAAGACTTCCGCTGAATCCAAACATTGAAAAATCGTTAGCTAATTTAAAAAAAATTAGTGCACCAGAAATGGACCAGATAATGAACGTTAATAAAGATTACGATTTAGCTGATAGGTAGATAGAGGCGATATTGCCATAAGGAAACAGAACAAAAATTACTACCTACATTTTTGATCGGTTAGGATGGCATTTGTAGGACTTTGCTGCCCCAACAACCAACAAAGATTCCAATTAAGTTTCGAGAACTATAAGAAAACTAAATATTAATGTAAAAAACGAATACCATACATTCATCAAACTAATGAAACATAGGTAGTACATACCGCTCATTCCTTCAAATCCTTTGGCTTTGGAAATTTCATCCTGCGGACCCATTATAGCACCGACTAAGAAGTTGAATATCGCTGCGACAATGATCACAATCAGGAAATTTTGCGCCTGAAATCATGATCATTCCAATGAGTTGCAAAAAAATTTGATCATTTGAAAATTTATTGTTCTCCATGGAAATCCGTTACAGTCCATTCTAGAACGATTCCCAGAGTTTGACACAATACATTATTTTGTAAGAATTATAATCTGACTCAAGGATCGACCTAAAGAATAAAAATGTTACATGCTGCAAATTATTACACAACGGTTCATTACCTATATTCTGTATAGATCACCCTTTTCTGTATAGGTCTCCCATGTACAAAGATCATATTGGAATATATAGTAAATATAACTATAAATATTGGAATACAGTAGAGCATCGAAAACCGAACGTCAAAAATCCGAAACGTCACAAATACAAACACCTGAGGATTTTTGGAATAGTATTTAATTAGAGCGGAATATATAATTTTGCGGGCCAAACTGTGTAATGTTCATGTGTAGTGTACATAATATACATACATACATAAATGTACTACATAAAAACTATTGTTTTTATTTCCTGTACTCAATTCAAGAACTGTATTTTTAATTATGGGTCTAAGCGCCATTTCCAGGTTATGTTCGAAAATCCGAACAAATCGGTAATCCGAACTACCTATGGTCCCAATTGGTTCCGATTTTCGACGCTCTACTGTATTATATAGTAATTCGTGATAGGAAAAAATCATATATATTGGAAAATGGAATATATTGGAAAATATTATTCCAATAAATTGGAATAATAGTAATTCGCGATTCACACTCGTGTTTCTGCTTTCTTCTTATTTCTCTTTTTTTCTTATAAAATCGCAATCTATTTGAAATCGATTGAAAAAATATACCTTCCAACGACTCTTCTAAAAATATACCTTTATAAGTTTTAGAGCTAGAGAGTTTTGAAAATTGCATCCCCTATTTTCTAACCCTTGGAGAAGACTGACGGTAACGCCAAGACTCGGGGCACAACTAGACCCCAAATGGAGTCGATGTATCACAATATATTTCGGTTTTTGTTTCGATTTTTGGATTCTACGGATCTAGAAACGTAAAACATCAAATTTTGGGGGGGTTAAAATAAATTGTTTCGTGCCCGATTCCAAAGGTTCATTATTGAAAATAATAAACCAAAAGGACGATCTTGTGGATAGAGGGCTACATTTTTATGGTTTCAATTTTCCGTTAGGTCAGGAATAAAGTTATAAATGGTAGGTCCTCCTAAATTTGTTGCGTTGATTTAAATGGAAGATGAGATTCGATGGAAACTTGTTATTCTAACTCAAAAGGTACGGTTTGTAAATACCTAAGTGAATGTCCACTACAAACATGGGAAAATTTCCCGCTTGGGCCCCTCCTAGAAAGAATTCCTGGATCCGCCAGTGCCTCCGAGGTCAAAACAACTAGTAGGTACGATCCAAAAAAAATTGTTTTGTGCGGGAAAGCGCTCAAAGAACCCCTTAGCGATCCTCCATACTGGTAAACAAGGAAGCTGTGACATCTCATAATTTTTATCGGAAAAAATGATAGTGGGAAGTGCAGTCATCTTGTAATCTTTCGGTGGGAAAAACCTAGAAAAAAATCTAACGACCTTTTAAATCGTGAGGTCTAATTATAATCATCACCTCCAGGACATGAGAAATCTCATTTTGCCGACACACGAGTCAAATGGTTTGTTCTCTCATGTTTAGTCCGTAATTCTCAGCGGATATTAACAACAACTCGACGTAGTTGCCAATCCTGGTTCCAGATCTAATATCTTCTTCTTTTAACTAATAATCTTGAATTTATTGACGGTCCAGCACGACGGATCCACGGGTTAACGTTCAGCAGGTGTTCGATCATTTTTCCATCACCAGTGCCGTTACAAGAGCATGGAGAAGCTTCTAAAATTAGGGAGTTCCATTGAGGAATGGTAAGCACTTAAGACTTTGAATCCAATGGTCCAAGTTTACATCTCGGTGGAACCTACGAGTTTTTTACCTATGAAACTGTCAGATTTTAGACCCATTAGTATTCAGCCATTCTTGATGTCTTCTCTTCCAACTTAATTCACTCCCCACGAGTAATAATTCATTCCTTTCAATCGGGCTTTCGAAACAATTAGAGCTGTGAAATCGGTCTTCTTCGTGTAGTTGAGGACTGGAGGGCTGCGCCATTGAAGGTGTATCATTATGGTGTTGATTGATCGATTGTTGTTGATTTTGGTCTTTGGCTCTGTACCTCACGAGATCCTTGCTAATAAGCTAAAAATATAAACTTTAGCATTTCGTCCTCTGCTTGTAGGCTAATTCCTTCCTATCTCTCTTCTAGAAATCAATCTCTACGGATATTCCTCAGGATTCAGCCCTAGGACCCCTCCTTTTTCCTTGCTTCATTAATGGTTTGCCATCGGTTCTTCATTTTAGCCAACACCATTTGTTCGTTGACAATTTTCTTTCGTTTATTTTGGACAGCGTTCGCGAAGGCCAAAATGAGACCCACCGAATCGCCAATTATTTCATATTTGAACAACGTTCTTAAACTTTTCAAAATTTTCCATGACTTAACATCCAGTCTTTCCTCATCAAAACCGGTCTAATGTTATCATGTTCATAAGGCATCCTCCCTCCTCACAATCGATCGGTCACGAACCTTGGACGGCTTAAATCCCTGGCATTCAATTTCTATAAAAATGCAGAATAGAGCGCATTCTTCCTTCTCCCTCCTCTTTCATACTTTCCTTCTAAATTTCATCAAGCATATTTAATGAAATTATATTCCCTTCCACAATATAGATGTTTTAATTATTATTGTTAGTGAAACTATAGGTGCTAAGACGGTGAATTTTGTTAGTAATATTATTGTTATTATCGATTTTTATCCAGGAAGTTCGCACCTTGGATTCCCATTCCATGCCAACGGCGCAAATGAGGACCATAATGAAGACGGCAACGACACCGACGATCCTGACGTCGTTGACGCCGCCGTCGATGATCTTCATGTCGTGCTCCTTGAGGAGGTCGTTGAGGGAGTCGCAGAAGCCGATCGTGTTCAGGGAAGCCGCTACGGCGTTCGCGAAGGCCAAAATGAGACCCACCGAGGCGCCGAATTCCGGCCCGAGTGATCGAGATATGATGTAGTAGACGCCACCTGCAACGAATACGTAGAAATTAAACTGCAGAAATTGCATTTTTTATATACATTTTTAGGCGAAATACCATGAAAACGTCTGCCACGTTGTGGAGGGGATGTAAAATATTATATTATCCGCCGACCGCCGAGAATGAGCGAAATCGGTTTGTTATAGGTACCGTGAGAAATTTATGTTTGCAGGATTTTCACGTTTGCACAATCGCGCTGGCTAATATCATCTGAGGGTCAGTTCCCAACTAAATCATGACCTTAGGAGCATCAAAAATTAATTTCGAATACATCATTTTGTACGTAAGATTCTGTAGTTTTTCTTTAGTCAATTCATTTTCTACCTACCCACTACCCTACTCCGACCGCCTTGCGTACCGCTATCCAGCCAGAAAACTCTTGTCAAATTAGTGTGGTTTCAACAGATCGAGAACGTGAGAGCAGCTTGAAGTTAAAAATTTGCTCACCAGGGTGCATAGGTACCCCTCTTGAACAGATGTCAAATCGAGCGTGATCAACATTGATTGTTGTGAAACTTTTATATCATAATACGAATCATAAATAAACTTGGGAACAAGGTCACTGCCATCGGAAAAACCCCTCAGTCCGGACCCTCGGGAAAAACCCAGCTTTTTGACCTGACCATAGACGAGAGGGGAAGGGAAGAAGTGTAGAGACAGGCCTCGGACCTAAAGTATTCCACTCTACGGCTAGACCTATCATTATCTCTCAATTCCTGTGTTGTCCTTTGCAAAACCTACGGTAAATACGCTAAGACTTCAAAATTTTAAATTCACTAGAAGTAAATACTGCTTCTGAACCAAAATGTATAATGGATGAGGGTATATCCCTTGGGGTCTTACTTGGTATATTACTTGGTAAAGAAATACTAGGGAACTTAACACCAAAAGTCTACTACTCTACTATCTATTTTCTGGGTAGGGATACATCTCCTGGGGTCGTCCAATAGAGAAATGGACTTCATAGAATTTTGCTAGATGCCCTACCTCGAGAGGATTACTCATTAAATCAGCGGTTCACGCTAGTACCTCAATTCTAAGGGGGATAGTAAATTCGTAGCGGAAATTTCATTCTCTACAATCATGTTTGAGGCATGTTAGAGTTAGGTAAACACGTTTTGGGATCCTGTACCGATCTATTGGTATTAGCTAATATTGATACGGATACTCAGCAGGTATTTCACATTTTTATTATGAAAAATCTCAATTCAAAAGAAACCTCTCACCACGACAATGTCTAGTAAATCTAGTAAATAAAGGTAGATAATTTTAATCCCCATTAAAAACGACTGCTACTGTTGGCAAATATCACCTTAACTCTGAGGTCTATTCATAGTTTTAGAATTTCATTTTACACTATTGTTTTGTGTAACGTACGAGTTAACGAGTCACTTCTGATCGACGTATGGAGGTACTAAGAATAATTTCGTTCAAATAGACGATAGGTATTTACTTTCATAATAATGTAGAAAACTTAATCATAACGTTGAGACCGTATAGTTGAGAAACTTGTACTCTGAAGCTCACTGATATCGAAAGAATGTTGGGTTAGCCACATACCGTTCTATCATCCGGAGAGTATTTTATTTATCACAATCTGTAATGACCAACATCGAGTGATTTCCAGCTCGTAATCGTCCAATTTAAATTGTTTGATGACAATGAAATGTATGCGATAACAGCACTAATCTTTTGAGTCGTTGATAGGTAAGTTTTGTTAACAAGGTAAGCTTTGTTAACAAAATTAAAGGAAATTAAACATTTTGAAAACCTTAAATAGGATATTTTCAAGCAGGTTAAGCCATCACATAGGTATTTATCCAAACATAATAAGAAAAGATGAGAAATATTGAAGATTTGTTTACCTCGTAAATTGCGGGTTAGCTAAATTAGTTGTGCTTCAAATGGTCTCATTCTTATCCTATGTATATTAATTAAAGCTGTTGTATCAAATGAAGCCTCTGCGCATGTGCGAACTTGAAAACAGCCAGTTTCTCACGTTGCACAGTGGCTCGAAATAGGGGTTGTCCGGACAAAAATATGGCCATTCTTCTAGGAGATTCTGAATATACCATGTGAGCCCAAACATTTTTGTTTGTATAAAATAAAAGTTCAAGACCTAAGGATTCTGCGTCGAGTGAGACCAACGACATTTCATAACACCGAAACCATGACTTTTTACTTAAAAATTTAAATTTAAAAAATTTTACTCAAAATCTTCAAATTTTTAAATTTAAACTTTTTTAAACATTTTACTAAATTTTTTTAAATTTTTAAGAAAATTTTACTTACTAAAATTGGTTGAACACAGAAAACTTCGAGGTAACTTCGAAAAATCTCCAGAAATAGACGTTGGTCTCATTCGACGCAGGATTCTCAGGTCTTGAACTTTTCTTCCATACAAAAACAATTTTGGGCAGTCCCATGAGTCAAAAAACGTTAATTTTCTAGGTTTTTTAAATGTCGTAGTTAATTAGCCATTTAAAGTAGGTAAATGAATTCATGGCATAGTCGGAATCAGCGTGAAATCTCCTACAAGAATGTTCATATTTTTGTAAGGAAACCACCTATTTCGAGAAACTGTGCGATGGTGGAACCTCCAGGTGAACTTACTAGGAATTCGTTATTGGAACAGTGACAGCCACAGCGAACGTGAAATCCTTTCAATGATTTCATGAGTAAACCCAAAATTTGAATATTATAAAAAATCCTATAAGTTGATTTTGTGGGAGGTTTTGACTCGCAGAATGGCCAATAAGGAAGTGCTATCAAAATGCTCGAGGCATCCAGTCGCAGGTGCTTGACCTTGCCAACGGCCACGACATTCAGCGACCTCAACGCCGATAATAAAGTCGCCTCCCGAACGACCCAGAAAACCGCTCGAGGGCACAAAATCGCTCAGATCGGAGATCATTTTCAAAAGGCAGACGACATCCTACTAGAGATAAGAGTGTAGATGAGAGTAGACTATTATTTTGCTTCCGAGTCTGCAAGGCGGCGCAAGCTTTGTTTTCACTTTCAAAATGAAAAAATTATTTTGTGCTCCAAAATTGGAATTTCCACTTGCATTCTCCATTTCTGGGCCTCTCGGACAAATTTGAAAATAATTAACATCACAACAAAATGAATAAATAACAGACTTAAATAACAACAGAATAGTGAAATGTGTGCCTATTTTAAGTCGTGTTTTACATGTTTTACCTTTCAAAATTGTGCTTTTAAATGCCCATTATGTACGTTCCTAAGTATCTGTAACTTGTGAAACTCAAAGAATTGATTAGGATAAATTTTTAGATATTTTATTTTACTGCGGAATCACCACATAATGCACATCACATACACAAAATCATCAATACAAGGTACTCGAAGAAGTTCTTTCGTCTTCCAAGGAGAAACCAAAACCAACTGATGGACTAACTATCTATCATACCATGCAGCCTTATACCTTCCCACAACCAATTAACACTATAGGTACCAAGAGCACCAACCCAATGGAGAGGCTCCGTACATCCTTTTAAATTCTAAGCTGATAAGCAACATTACAAAATAATACAGGCTGAAGAAGTCGCCGGTGTACCTTGGAAAAAGGGAAAATAAACCAGTGACTCCAAAAATGAAGAGTTTTTCCAGACGAAAAATGGTCCATCCAACCCCCACATCATACAGAACAAATTTGGTTTCGTGTCTACCTGTCCGTCAGTCTGTCCGTCTGTCCACATTTCCTTGCCACAGCCACAATGTGTATCCGATTTTAATCAAATTTTCAGGAATTGTATGGGTACATATAGCACTAGATGGTCCCGTCAGTTTCATCATGATCGAATCAACGGTAGCCTCTGAGCAGGCGCTAACGAGATTTTCATGTTACGGTCACTCCATCAATTTTTAACGGATTTTGGTCAGATTTTCAGGGATGATGCGGGTAATATCCCTTGAGGTCCTATACGAAATTCGTCATATCGAATTCTTGCTTTTTTTAATGAGCATTGCGAACCAGTCAATAGTTTTCTGAAAATTTAATGGTGACATACTGTGAAGGCCACAAGGAAGCTTCTGTGCCATGTCCTTGGAAGTGTATTTTTGCTCTCGTTAGGCTATGTGCCTACTACTAATAGATTAGATAGATCGGCCTTTGTGTATTTGGTAAGTAGATACATCATATTACACAATTCAGTTACCCTGACTACAGTAAGAAATCAAGCAATTTTGCTTATTGATTTTCACCAGATCTGCATCATAATTGATCTGATTTGAACAAAATTCACATTGAACCATCTGCTACCTACATAGCCCACAAGTGCAGTAGCTGTTGAATCAGATTGTTGGTTTGGTGAGTTTGGGCTGGAAAAAACCTGAAAAATGTTCCCTTTAACTAACTTTTGGTTTCAAATTATATACTAATGGTCAATGCCGACAATGACAAGGTATATGCAAAATTGGTTTTGAATCGATGGGTTCCGAATGAATTATGACAGATAAAGTTACATGAAAACGTCATCACGAATTGGATTCCAACCGTAAATCATTTTTGCGTGTTTCACGACGGTGAAATATGTGTGAGGTAATTACTGTTATCTGGGGGTTAATGCTATAGTAAACCTGTAGCGACGTAACACGAGTGTCATTCAGGAATGACATTTGAAGCCCCATGGTGACAGTAATGATAAATTATCATAATAATATTATTGTCTTCAAGCTTCAAGGCTGAAAAACTTTTTGCCTAGAGTCCCGTCCTCTGGATTTTTATCACTTCTGGAAGCATGCGAGTTTTTTTTTCTCCTCAAAATCTAAATTTTTACGCATTGTACGTATTGGGCATTCCTGGATAGATTTTGACTAATCTAATCATTCTGACTAATGATTGGTCGATTGCAAGAAACACGAACGCAAAACTCAGTCACCAGAGTGTATAGGCTTTCAAGTTCGTGTTTCTTATTAATGATTGTGGTTAGGAACACGAATGCAAAACCATCTTGATCAATAAATTTTTTTTATATTAAGTATTTTAATAAAATATGTAAATATAGGTACTTAAGATTAAAAAAAAGTATCGATCAAGATGGTATAATAAAATAAAATATATAATACAATATGATGTATAATATACCTAAATATATTATACATTGTATTTTATTATATATTTATATTTTACATATAAATTTTTATAATAGGTAGGTATGTAATATTGTCTATTACTGTCTGTCTATCCCCAACCTATGTAGGCTTTTCGAGTCCGTGTTTCTGACTAATTTTTTATTGATAATTGAAAAACTCGTGCTATCTGGAAACAAAAGAAAAGAGTCTTCACCGCTTAGAAAAGAGATTGAAATGTGATTGACGTCTTGTAAACTTGTACGTTTACGAGAAGGGATTGTGAAATAGGAAACATTTAGAACTACTAATATAAACGAGTGTTTCATACGAGTGTTTTCACTATCAGTTCAGTGACTTGTAAAATTATTTTCTGAAAAATGATTTATAGGTTACAAGCTTGTATAACTAGTTTGTAAGAAATAGGGTGTGCGCATGGGTTGGAAATTTGCATTTTCGACCTCAAATTCGGGTTCAGCGCTATCAAAAACCCCCATTTGCCAATTTTTGAATGAACATTTCCGCTCCTAGGATACCCCTCATGAGGCACCTTTTTGGGAAGCCCTCACTGAGATATATAATTTGGAAAGATGAAAAATAACCATGCGCACACCCCATTGCGAAACACCATATTCAACTGGCCTATTACAGGGCTAATAGTATCAGGAGTTCTTCGTCTATAATCAGTTATCACTCACCTCCCTTGACTTCTCCATTCGTACTGATAGCCGACAGTGACAACGTAGTGATGACGCAAACGACGTACGAAATGGCGATGATGACCAGTGACAAGAATATGCCGGACTCCCCGACGACCCAGGCGAGTCGCAGGAAGAGCATGACGCCCCAGATGTTGAGGAGGCAGGGGATGAGGACGCCTTGAATCCATCCCAACTTGATTCCATGGCTCGGCGTGTCATTTGTAGGCTCTTTGTTCCTTTTTTCCGCCTCCTCTTCCGTCTCCTGTCGAAAGGAAATTTAAAATTTAAAAATATTTAAAAAAAGTTCCATTTATGCAGGCTTGAGTTGGTGAGCGAATTTTCAAAGAATAATTTTAACCAATTTTGAGGGTGATTCTTATAGGAAATTTCACGCTGATTCCGAATATACCATATATGTTCCTATGTTTAAGATAGGTAGGGATTTACACCATAAACCTCAAAAAACACGTTTTTAGCGATTTTTGAAACTAAATTTTCAAAATTTGACTCCTTGGAGTACTCCGAAAATTCTGGCCAACGAACTCATCATTTCTTTTGATATTATTGACGAAAAAATTGAAAGTGGCGAAAAAATGGGTTTTTGCGGTAAAAACGGTTAAGATCGATTTAAGGACCATTTATATATTATGGTATATTCGTGATCAGCGTAGAATTTCCTCTGAGAATATTTTTTTGAATGATTTTTTCTCATTTCCTCAAGTTTAATAAGGTGATATTGAATTACAACGAAATTCAACCGCTGAATACTATAGCTAAATATATGGCTGAAGACCTGGGGTTGGTCTCATTCGACGTAGAAATGTATGATCTACAACTTTTCTGTGACGAATGTTTTAAAATCAATCATATAGGGCTCAATTTCGAAAAGAATGTCAAAAACGTATTTTTTATGTTTTTAGGCAGGAGATGCGCCAAGAAGCTATTTTAATTTCCCCAATTTCTGCCGTTTCAAACTGCGGTTGCTAATTTGTGGTAAGAAACTATGCAGACGAAATTCAAGTTGTCCAAAGTTAGGAACCATAGACGAACTGAAGTACAGCAACGGTAGTATTCGACCGTCAAGTATTTGTCCCAAGAATCGTTTTTCGAATAGTATCCCAATAAAATTATTTTCCAAAAAAAAAAAAAAAAATTATAAAAATTATTAATTATAAAAATACTTAGGTACCTACCTAATAAAAAAATAAGTGATTTTTTAATGTATTATTTTATAAAAACCATAATTATAAATAAATATAGGTAATTTTTTTTCCAATAAAAATGTCCAAACCTGTCCTTTCAAAGGGTACCCTAGCGTCTATATATTAGGTGCATAATGCGCTCGGTAAAATGTCCAAAAAAAGGTCGATGGGCTGAACAAATAACATAGTAAATAAACAGAGCCAGTTCAAACTAGTTATTTCACCTCGATTCCCACCTTGAGGGGCGGCGAGAAGGTAATTATACTCCGTCCACTTAGTCTGATTGGGTATTTACGCTTGAGTTTCTTGTGACACACGTTAAAAGAAACGGAACTTACAAATGCCTTTTAAACGTGTTTGGCATGGAATTTCCTGGTATTTTAATAACTTTTAAGGCCTCTCTGTCGTACAACTATTTACATGTGTTTTCCCTGACCGGCTTAAAATATGAACAACTAAGAGGAACTGAATCGCATAATTCATTTACTGCAAGGGAAACGTCACCAAAGAAGAAAGAAAGCATCCTCTAATGACATCACACTCACGGGCCTAGAGTTACCGTTTGAGTGATATCGTGGCGTCCATCTGTTGCAAAATCGACTAGAAAAAAAGTTATATTCATGCAGCACGAGTTGATGATCGAATTTTCAAAGAATAATTTTACTCCTTTTTTTTTATTTGGTGGGTGATTCTTATACGAAATTTCACGCTGATTACGAATATATCATATTATGTTCCTATGTTTAAGATAATAATTTACACCAAAAACCTAAAAAACACGTTTTTTTTTGGCGATTTTGACTCTAAATTTTCAAAATTTGACCCCTTGGAGTACTCCGGAAATTCTGGCCAACGAACTCATCCTTTCTTTTGATATTATTGACATTTTAAAATTTTTCAAATCTCGATTCCTCGGTCAGATATCCAGTGGCGTAGCTAGGCCTGGTGGTACCCGGGGCGGAGCTTGACTATGTCTTGACAATCTTGATATTGTAATTATTTTCAACAAAAAATAAATCCATTTGAAAATCTGGAAATAGGAACTTGAAGAGATAAACTATATAAAAAGAAACTACGAAGGAACTAAATGGCCATGTAGAAATGATTACACAGTCCCGATGAATTAAAATTCGAAAAAAAAACTTTCCTCTTCCTGACTTTCTCATCAGTAAATTTTGAAATGGCGTATTCAAAATGTATCGCTTCTGCCAGCGAATTCTTAATAGAGAGAATCACTAGGCTGGGGAGCTACCCCTGGTTCATCGTGGAGGTGGGTGTTTATGAGTTTCAATTTTGAAAAACTCCTCTCACATGAGGCCACTGAAACGCATAAGGTTAAAAACAATCTCATGGCAACATTCAGATTTGGAACGCATTCGACGACTTCGTAATCAACCACAAACTCAAGAAATTCTCAAGTATAGCGCACCTCACTTGAGGGTCTTCTCCATCGTGACTTCAGCAGCTTGTCAATCGGGGCATTTCCATAGCTATTTCTGATGAAATCTCATCGTAATGCTCCAGTAGTGCATCAGCTTCTCTAGGGAGATCGCTTTCCGTTGATTTTATTTTCGAAAATCGGACTTTTAAAAAAAGTTAATTTTTCTCCCCAGTTTTTTGGAACCCCCTCTGAGCTGGTACCCGAGGCAGACCAGCAGTTTGCGAGAAAAGCTTAAAAAATGTGTTAAAACTTGGTTTTCAGGTTTCTACGGGCAAGGGAAGTAGCGTGAAGTCTCGAACCAGATGTTTCATCTTATAGTAGAAAAGGCGATAGTACACGATTTCTAACCTTAGAAACGGTATAAAAACGTCTGTCAAGTGGATGTGAAGCATAGCTTCCTCGTATTCAAAATTTTGAACTAAAAAGACGTGTTGACATTCAACTCTAAACTGTTGAAAATCAACACGTTCGTGAAATTGTTTTTCCCATTAGGAACCTGAATTTTGGTTTATTATTTTCTATAATGAACCTTTGGAATCGAGCACGAAAAAAAACAAATTTAACCCCCCCTCAAAATTTGAGGTTTTACGTTTCAAAATACGTAGAAACAAAAAAGCGAATAAAAAAAAAAAAAAAATCCGTCCGCCGTCCGCCGTACGCGGCACTTTCCTTAGTTACCATGGTCCAAAATTAATGAAATTTGGTATACCGGGTCTAGTTGTGCCGCGAAGCTTGGCGTAACCGTCAGTCTTCTCTAAGGGTTAGAAAATAGGGGATGCAATTTTCAAAAAAATCGAAAATTTCAGATAGGAAGGTATATTTTTTCCATGAATTTTGAATAGAACACAATTTTTAGATTCGAGAATTTAGAATCTTCGAAAAATTACCAAAAATCATGGCTACTGTGTTGGTGAGCTGGCGTTGGTCTCATTCGATTCAGAAGTCTCAGGTCGTCAACTTTTCTTTTATACCAAAACAATTTGGGGCAGTTCCAATGGTCAAAAATGTGAGTTTTCGAGGTGTTTCCAACAAAACGCAGCTGATTAGCCGTTCTAGGTATAGGAACATAATAATGGCATATATTCAGAATCAGCCCGAAATTTCCTATAAGACTGAAGGGGACGATACTTTTGTCCCCAATTTTGAGCCACTGTGCGCCATTATTATCTTCCTGTTTCAGATAGGTAGGTGCATGAGATATTTGAGTTAAATCAGCGCACAGAATTCCCCATTGAATAAGTACCGATGAAATAACCTGATAAAATGTTTATAATTTTATTTCTATAATACTTTAAATTTAAAAAAAAACGTTAAAACACCCACAAAAGGAAGACTGCGGTGCTTTGAAAATGTGCTCATTTAGTCATACTCCAACTTCAAGATTCGAACTTGGGCTATTTAAACGCTAATCCTTGTGGGGCTTCAAATTCGTTAATCGTTCCTAATAAAGAGCAGTGGCCAAGTTTCCGTTCTTCGATACCGAACAGTTTGCCGATCAATCTGACGCGTCGGTCATCCCCCTCAGAAGCTCGCCACCGGATAGATCTAGTTGAGCCCGGACTTGCACCCAATTTTTTTCCCCGCGGGTCGTTTCCGAAGGACGATTCGTACAGCCGCGATATGCATCTGGAACCTCTGATTGCCGTTGATGGCTCTCGAATTACAATCAATCAAAGTGCGCGTTTACCGCAACGAATTTGGGTAAGAGCGCAGATCGAGTTGATGAAATGACGAATGGTTCGAACGCGTTGATTCATTTTCAATGACAAAGTCTCACACTACGCATCGCAATTTCCAAGTCAACTCAACACAGCACGAGTCGAGCGAAATTTCGAACAAACCCATCAGTTCGGCAACATGAAATCTGGTGTGGTGTTTGATAAAATGAGTAGAGCTTTCCACTTGAGAGCTCTCGATAATGGGATGAAAACTGAAGGAGTGTACTATTTTTCTGTAGCAATGTAGTCTGGATGTCAATTGAAACAACGCTACTAAATAATAAAATTAGCAAAATCATACCAATTTGTCTTGAAGTAAGGAATGTTTTGTCGTTAAAAAACTTGAAGATGTTCTATTATGCTCTGATTCAATCAATTATTTCGTACGGCATCGTCTCGTGGGGAAACCCTAGTAATGCCATACTGGAACTCCTATACATTTCCCAAAAAAGTACTCTTAAAGGAAGAAAGGCGCTACTCTACGATCGATTTGTTCCGCAATTTCAAGGTGCTTAGTCTGAGGAAAATTTGTGACAAGGTTTCCTTAATATATGTGTTGAAGGAGTTCCACTTTGGAATTGGTGGCTAATCCTACGAGATCTGCTGAAAAGCACTTCGTAAGGGCGTATACACCAAGCCTCCCAAAAATGGAATTCGTAGCCCCCAAGCCTCCTAGCATGAAGAAGAGCCCAAAGAGGTGACAGTCCCCAAGCCTCCCAGCATTGAGAAGAGCCCAAAGAGGTGATAGTCCCCAAGCCTCCCAGCCCCATTTCCTCATTCCAGTTCATTTAGCATTATCCAGGGTGCACCATGCTCGCCTAGCCTTATAGATAGCCCTACGCATAGACTGCATATGTTCCTTCTCGACAACGTCACCTGTAGATGTGCCGTTCATTTATGCTTGTACATGAGTTTCGACGGTTTCTCGCAAATATCCTCAACAGCTTTTCGCTTCAGTTCACCTCCAGTCCGACACCTCCAGTCCGAACTGATATGATTTCCAATCAAGACGAGTTCACATTTTGTT
>JAEMON010000014.1:16452246-16465382 GCA_030264115.1 Lygus lineolaris | reverse complement strand
TTTTAGGGCGATTACTTTCTGGGAGGCTTGGTGTATACGCCCCTTCGTAAAACTCCCTTTTCGATACACTACGGCGGCGCAAAACTCGTACAAATATCAGGCTGCGAAGCTGTTTAATACGTTGTCTCAAGAAATAAGAGTGCGCAATAATTTATCTAATTTTACGAATATATTTAAGATGTATTTATATGCGAATTAAAGCTAAAATAATGAATATTCATTGTAGATACGATTGTGGGTATTTGTTTTTGCTTGTTCATGGATCACATATATTTTTTTTATTTTTTGTATATTGCGATATGGTGGTTGCTGTTGTGTCTATTGCGTTATGAAAAGGTTTTTGTCAAGTTGTACATAGTTGGTTGTGTTTGAACTTGTTTTTGGGTACTACCAAGAGCAACCCATTCCCTAGCACGAGGTTATCCTCAAAGGGGAAAGATTTTTTGTAATATTACGTTATCTGTGAATGGTTTTTTTTTCTCAATAGATGCATAATTTAAAAAAATTAAAAATAATACACAACAATAAATTTATTATACAGCTCCACAAAAAAATTGAGGTCAAGGTATAGTATAAAAATGACAGTGAATCTGTATGTTTTCAAGGTCTCTGAATCCGAAAATGCTAGCAATTTTACTGGATTCGCGTATACATCTATTTTTTAACGATTTAAAACTGTAAAATTTAAACTTTTATACCTATCCATGCTGTGTATTCCCTCTCGCAAACATCATACTTTATGCTTTTGAGTGTGCTGAATCCAAATATGAACTCTGATTTAGACTATCTAGGTTTGATATTAATGGAAAGGGGTTGAAAGTTAAAAATAAATTAAGGAAGCGAAAGGGAGAGCCATCGTGAAAAATGAACTAACAATAAATCAAGGCCGGCGTTTAATTATTGAAACAAGTGTGAACAGTATGTTTACCCGTCAAGTTTGAGGGTCGAAAACAATATGAGATGCGAGTACTCTTCATCCAGCCCCCTTCGCTTCCTTCACTAATACCGTATTTCAAAAAATCATATCGAGTACGGATTGAAATAAAAATAAGTGGTTGGCGGCATTTCACTAAATTTCTGATGCAGAAAAAAATTTTCGTCACTTATCCGCAGCTACCCTATATGCGAGAAGTGCGGTCATAAAGGGATTGGACCTATTCGAATTCGTGGACTAAAGTTTGAATTTGGCGAACAAAATAGAAACTTGCTGAGGGGAAATTGCCGATATGTGTATTTTTCAACACCCCACGCTCGATCCATCTCTGGCTTCAAACTTCCGTCGAAAATCTAAGAGGAATTTTAAAACGGTCGAAATCGCGTAGGGGAGTCTCTCTTACGAAAATAGACGAGTGAATCTTAGCTTCCTTTGTTTGCAATCGCCACTTCTGTTTTGGATATCAGATCAAGTTAGGTGGTAGCTGGTTCGATTCGGATTCGCGCGAGGGTCGTTGAAACGTCTGGGTTTCATACGCGACTTGTAAACCAGTTTATGTCAGTATATACAACATTAAAATAGCCTGCAGATATAAAATTATGCACAGGGGTGCATGGCCAGATTCAAGTAGTGATCAGATTCCGCCCATTAAGACAATGAATTATTTGAGCGAACTTTCAAAGAGCTGATCTTTTTAGCAAATTTTCGAAGAAAATGAAGCAATTGCAATGGCTTTAAAATTTTAGTATTGCAAATTTTGGACATTTTCTTTCCTCGAAGATATAGAAAAATAGAATGGTCCATTTTAGACCATTCTAAAACGATTTCTGAAATTTAACACTTTTTCACATGTATATATATTTATATATGCCCCACTCCAGACGATATCTGACCGAGGAATCGAGATAAAAAATCCAAAAAAATTTGCAAATTTCAATAATACCAAGAGAAAGGATGAGTTCGTTGGCCAGAATTTTTGGAGTACTCTAAGGGGCCAAAATTTTAAACATATATGGTATATTCGGAATCAGCCTGAAATTTCCTATAAGAATCATCCACCGAATCGGTCGAAATTATTCTTTGAAAATTCGCTCATCAACTCATGATACATGAGTGAGACTTTTTTTAATCATTCATAATGATTATGAGCAGGCAATTCTGTGGAATTCGTCCCACCTTCCGACACAAAATGTTTTCTAATGTCTTTCCCGTACAACCAATCGTTGCTAGGGAGAATATGACTTTCTTAATTTCCAACCTACAAAAATCGTTCACCGCTCGTTGGAGAGCCATGAATTTACCACACAACATCGGTCTATACATCCGTAAACCTCTTGAGAAGTACAAGTTAAGTGCTCGGTTACGTATCAAACTTAGTTGATCGGAACATGCGTTGTTTCCGCAAATTATCAATCTACAACTTTTCTGAGAAAATTCAATATTTCCTGAAGAAAAAGTACTTTATCACATACTCAACTACCAAGCCTTACCTATTAGTGATGAATCAGAAATACTTTAAACGCACTATTTAAACATATTAGATATAGGTATTGTTATACGAAAACACTAGTAATAGTACAGAGACCTCCAATAGGTACTGGTTCCATGATCTCTACTTACGTGGACATAACACCACTCTGTTCTACCAATTCAACAATATATGATTGAATAGTGTATTTTGATACACATTTCACAATAATTCAATAAATTCAATTCGTTTATTTGTAATTAGTCAGTAGCTGAATGTTACAAGGAGTTCCAGTGTCTTGTACATAGATATTTATGAATGAAATTAATTATGAAAATTGATAAATGAAATGAAATTAATAATTATGAAATTAATGGTAATAACAATGATACACAATAATCATTATAAATGATCCCTAGTGTTCTGTAAGACAGCTTGTTTTTCAGAGGGACAATTGATGCAATTCAATTGTAGATTATATTCGATGTTTCGATTGTCGGTCATGTGAATGCCAATCATAATAGAAGAGTTGGTCAAGATGTTCCTCAAACTTGGATAATTGGGGACTGGTCAATCGATAAATCCCGATGAATCCTGTACTTGCTAAATATTACTTCCCTCAAAAATCCACGAAAATTTGATTTTTGGGCGGTTTCTAACGCATCATTGGTTGACTCAGTGGCAAAATATGAAAGTAGCCTTTTTGAAGGTCGCGCGTCATTTCTATGACGGTTCAACAAGGAGATGCTAACTAGATGGGACAGCTGCTTTGTCTCTCGTTTGTAACAACCGATTTGTTTAAATTCAGCACCGGATGAGCCCTGAGCTTTCCATGTGTCTTGGATATTAATTTTTATGGAACCGTATGGTATGTGTTACCCTACTTATTTTTGATTCAATGAACATAAATCGTGGATTGAGAATCAAGTCATGAAACTCTTGTCAACTTTGTTTGTATCCGCTGAGGGTTCTCCATAGCTAACATAATTTGAGTTGAATCTGAACCGCCGCAATTTGGAACAGACCTACTACGACTTCTCCATTTCTTCACAATGATCCCAAAACAGGCGTATATCAAACAAATTCCTTGCCAGGATTGTTCAGAAATTAATATTCTACATCTAGAAAAAAAATTTTGAACGTGGTAGAATTAGTTGGCTGCATAGTAGGTAGTTTATAGATTATTATAGTCAGGATTCAATCAGAGATGAAGGCGTCCACACTTACATTCTTTATTCCACACAACGTTTCAGGTCAAGACCCATCTTCAGGTGAAATTCTGTACATCAATTCAGCAGGAATGCAGTCAAACAAGAAGAAGAGGTTAGGGCAAAAGCAAGTACTCAAGACCAGCCAAGCATTTAATTACAAGTTGGTGCATAAAAACTCATACATCGAGGGGGGGGGGGGGGGGCATCAACCACTTTATAACAGATCATAGAAAGTATACTTGTACCATAGAATACTGATGTTAACAAGTGATCCAAGAACCAAGGGCATACCCAGGATCAAAACTAGGAGGAGCATGCCGTGGTCGTTCAAGTTGTAACATTTTATCAAGAAAAAGGTGAATAAAACCAAACTTTTAAGAAAATTATGTGTAATTATAGCACTGCTTTATCAACTAAGTTATTGCAATCATTTTTAATTTAAGTTACGTGTCTTATACTAGTATCATTTTTCGTGGATTTGTAAAAACCCTGTTCAAACTTTCGTTTCAATCCATTCTGATTTTCCTTAACGAATTTCGGATGGAAGCTCATCTAACACAACCCTGTCAATCTATCCTCTCCCCCTCTTCCCTTCTTGTACTTCTCAGCTAGATCTTTACGCTTCGAAGGGTACTGAAAGATCGTTCAACAGTAGCTGTAGTGGATGAGAAAGCACTTAAAATGATAAGTGAATGTCTTGTTGCAGGGAATAAAATATGAGCCTCCTCCAAAAGAGTAGCCACTTCAATGCCCTTTAATTTGTCTCCTGCTGAATCCTTCTCTTTCCACAATTACCTATACCACAAATCTAGTTCTGCAGAGGTATCACCCAGCTCATAAACCTCCATGAAGATTTTGCATTTTTCATTCCTTTCATAATTTTCAATAGTGTTTTAAGTATTTTTTTGATTATTAAATAGCTATTTCAAGAATTGTAATAAATCCCAATAACAAAATTTACGCCCCTCGCTGGGTGCGCCCATGCCATGTATAACTATCCCTTCTATGATCTGTTTTGGAGTTTTTATGCACTAACTTTTAATCAATTGCTTGGCTGGTCTTGAGTACTTGCTTTTGCCCTGAACCTCTTCTTCTTGTTTGACTGCATTTCTGCTGAATTGATGTTCAGGATTTCACCTGAAGATTGGTCAAGCTTGACCTGAAACGCCGTGAGGAATGAACAATGTAAGTGTGGAAGTCATTATCTCTGGCTGAATCCCGACTATAATCATCAGCAAAGATTTGGTTAAGGTGAGACGGAAAGTCGTAAAGTGAGTTTTTACGTAGCAAACCGGTGTCTTCGTTGTGTCTTTACTTACGGCTGTCCTTAAGAGTCCCTACTCAGGTGGTACCTATCCTGTTCTGTGTCCCTACTGCTCTACAGGAAGTATTCCTTCCCTTCCGTCCAAGCGAAACATCATCTGGCGCTCTGTATCGCGTAATTTTTAGATCCTTGGTTCTCCACGTGGACAGGAGAGTCTTGCTTACATTTTCCCGTAGTTATCTCCGAACCGACGTAAACGAAACCCGACTTACGTCACTATCACTTACATTGTTTCTGCAAATCCTTTATTATGATCCTCATTGAATTGAGATTGTAGATTTCTCAACACCAGGTGCATTTTTACTCCTTGAAAATTTAAAATTGACCTTGATCCTCGAGTCCAAAATTGATCCTACAGTTCAACTTAGTGTCAAAAGAATGTATGAGTTCACGACCAGAGGAGTAGTCTCAGACGTCACATTTGCATTTTGAAAGGTCAAATCATGAAGCAACATTAATATTATGTAGGCTTAGGTACCTACCTATTTATAGCTAAAACCACGTTAACCTAGCTGTTATAAGTATGGAAACTCGAAGTACTATTTTCAAAAACTGATCAATATTGTTTTTATGTTAATTCTGCTTTATAATAAGACCATCAAATAATTTTGATCAAATTTTTATTATTCAAACGGTCAAAACTCAACAACTTTTGCACACTTCCGATCTTCAGCACTCCTGGAAATTTTTTTCAAGTGTTAGGTAGCAGATGGTTAGTAGACTAACGACATTATCAATATGAGTTAGAAACAATCAAAACACAAGTGCGGCAAATATCCAACATTTTATCTCGCCGAATCAAATAACGGTAGTACATGTATAACGATATGTCAACAAATCAGTTTGCTGATGTTTGCCATTCCACGTATATTTTCGTTCATCTCACCGTGGAATAACCTTGTCAGAATCGTTCTAGATAGGTACCCATTTTATTAGTATTGCATTTATTAGCAATATAGCATAGGAATATAGCAAAATTCATTATTCATAAAACATAAAATCCACAAATCATAATTCACAACGACCCGTCACCTCTGTAGTGGCGATGGGCAGACATAGCTTGGGTAATATAGGTTTTCCAAGTCAAAATCAGAATTTTCGAACCCAAATTCTGAATTTTCCAAATCAGATTCAGAATTTTCCAATTCAATTTCAGAGTTTTCCAAACCGAATTCATTGAATTTTCATACCAAATTCGTATTTTTTTTAAACATTTCATAGCATGCCTGAATATCTAAAATAATTTAAATTTTTGTTTCAAAAATTCTGAAATTAATTTCAAAAATTCTGACTTTGCTTTGAAAAATTCTAAATTTGGTTTGGAAAACCCTGAATTCGACTTGGAAAACCTATAGGTATATCAAATAACCCCGTAAAAATCGATTCAAATAAAGCTTGAAAGTTATTCGTCAATCAACGCGAACATGCTTGGCAATCAACCCGGAAACCGATGTTTTCCTTCAAAAATGAGGTACAGCGATGTTTTAAATAGTTATATAACTACAAAACTTTAACGTTCTATACCGATTAACAGAATTTTAACGACTCAACTCACATGAATAGTTCCGGGGTCGTTGAAATCGTTACAAAACGTACCTAGCAGTTTTATTCGCCGGGCTGTACCACGTCCGAACTCGGCTTGAAAAGAAATTTCACGATTTTTCCCAAAGATATGCTTGGAACGAACCCTGGGTAATCGGTCATCATGGAAATCGTTGCAGAGCCATTCGAGTCACAAAGTCATCAAAGTAATATTTATGTCTTCATACATGATATCTACAGCTACCTTGAAACCAACTTCAGGAATCCATTCTGTTGGTAATTTCCAACAAAAATTGTCCCCTAGTCTTTTAACCCCCTATTTTCGTGAGTTTTTTTCAATTTTAAGATTTGTGTTTTTTTTTCTCCGACCTTACATCACTAAAACAGCCATAACTCCCTTATTTACAGAGTAAAATTGGAAATTAATGAAGGAGTGAAAGTGAAAGTGGTGTAAGTCAAGTAATCATCATTTTGAGAAACAAAAGGCTTTATTGCAGGTAGTATAATAAATGGTAAAACACATTAAATGCTATTTTACCATTACTATGATGTCTGGCTTGAAGTTGTGGAGGGGATAGATCTAACCATAGTAATGTTCTCGTTGGTAATGGTAATAAATTACTTACACCATTTATGTAAACAGTTAGGATCCTTGATGTCATAGATTAGCAAAAAAAAAAAAAATAATAATAATAATAACAATAATATGCAATTGAACTTGAACATCATCAACCAAAACTTTTCACAAACTGTAGAAATGAGAATTAGAAAGTAATTTTAAGCTTTCAAGGGCCTTCCTGAGAGGAAGACTTGCATTGTGTCGGGACAGAAGATGATTTTCGACTTACATCACTTTTAGCGAATTTTTGAAGAAAATGAAGCTATTGCAATGGCTTCGAAATTTTTGTAATGCAAGTTTTTGAAAATTTTCTTCATGGAAATCAGTTTCAGACCATTCTAAAACGATTCCTGAAAATTAAGACTTTTTAACTAGGTATATATTTATTTTTTTATTATCATCATTTTATTTATTTATTATCATCTCCATAGCCATTTTGACACAAGAATCTCGTACCTTATGTTGGTCAATTTGTCACAGTTTCTACACATTGTGTAAACTTTATTAGCTACTACCTAGAGTAACATACCCACGATTAGGACCCAGACCCTGGGTCGAAACGTCGGGAATAAATAATAACTCCAAGTCTAGTTTGGTCACTTCAACCACCCTGTCCTATATAGGTATATATCCTGTATTTATATGTTTATATAATGTGTCATTCCAGACGATATCTGCCCGAGGGATCGAGATGAAAAAAAAAAAAAAAAAAAAATTAAAATGTCAATAATATCGAGAGTAAGGATGAGTTCGATGGCCAGAATTTGTGGAGTACTCCAAGGGGTCAAATTTTGAAAATTTAGTTTCAAAAATCGCAAAAAAAAATGTGTTTTTTGAGGTTTTTGGTGTGAGATACCATCCTAAACATAGGAACATATTCGGAATCAGCATGAAATTTCCTATAAGAATCACCCACAAAATCGGTTAAAATTATTCTTTGAAAACTGGCTCACCAACTGCTGCATGAATGGGACTTTTTCTTTCAACTTATTACCAGGAGTAGTTCGAGAATATACCGATAGTCACACGTTGGTCAAAAACTGACTTACACCACTTTCACCCCTTCAAATATACCATTGAAAAGAGCGTTACATTTCCTATCAGATAGGGCTATCTTCAACATTCGATTTTCAAGGCTTAAAATTTAGCCCACAATTCAAATTTTAAGAATTTCCAGAAATT
The DNA here is from genome assembly GCA_030264115.1 of Lygus lineolaris. Classification (NCBI taxonomy): domain Eukaryota; kingdom Metazoa; phylum Arthropoda; class Insecta; order Hemiptera; family Miridae; genus Lygus; species Lygus lineolaris. Next base: position 16,457,102 of record JAEMON010000014.1, on the reverse strand, counting down.
TGACCTTTTTTTCACGCATCGTTTCGCTTCGGAAAGCAATACTATTGAGCTGGACATTCGATAGGAACAATTTCCTCAAGGTCTCAGCTTTCCAACGGTCTCAGGTTCCGAGTATTTTTTAATTTTGGTGCAATAATTAAGGGATAAAATAACTTTTGAATGCGACAAATGTGGCTTTTTTAGGGAAGGTGATCGAATATTTTAGGGTGTTGACGACCTAACTATGACTGGAGGAGTTGAGTATCGTTTTAAACTATAAATCGTGTAAATTGAGAGAGTTATGGCTGTTCTAGTGATGTAAGGTCGAAGGAAAAAACCGAAACTTAAAATTGAAAATTCACGAAAATCGGGGGTTAAAAAAACGCTGAGAAACACTTCTTGTTGGAAATTTGTCCCAAGATAGCTGTGAAGATATGACTAACGAAGAGCTTTGTTTGTCTCGGTAATTCCTCCTAAAGTGATGACTAATTTTGCAATATGCATTTGGTTTTCTTCGATCCTTTAAAGACAACGAATTTCATTCTACTCTTAAATATAACAAAACGGAAGGAGCCTACAGGAAACTACTTATGTTCCCTGATTGAGGGTTCCCAGAGGACTAATGATTGAAGGTGTCCGAAGTATCCGCAAGATCAAAAGATTAGAAAGTAGGTACCCACTCGAGTCATGGAACTTCGCAAAACCCGGTTCATACTGGAAAGAACCAGTGAGGTGTCCGAGGGACCCAGAGAACCAACTTCCGAGAGTCGGATAAGAATGATTTTCATCTTTTGAACGAGATCTCAAAGATAGAATTGACGGTCGAATTACTTCGAAGCAAATTGGAAGCGAATCCGCCAACGAACTTTCGCAACAACGTGATCACACTCAAAGTGAAACCATCACGGAAAATTTCAAGTCAGAGAAATCCTTGAGTCATTTGACAAATAGATTTTATAATCAAGGTATCTAATCAGATCAGCAAGTATTTTCATACGAGGAATTAATTTTTTTTGGTAGCTACTTAGGGCAATTGAGAGCAATTGTTAATCCACAAAATTACTCTAAGTTATCAGTAAGTGGAAACCATGGTTGTACCTCAAGTCTGGCAGTAAAACAACCAAAACGTGTTTGGTTTTGTGCATAAGGAATTTTCAAGCTTTTTTCCGGATCATTTTGTGCTCTAAATATTCAGCTCGATCCCCGGGATATGAATCCGGATTGACTGAAAGTTTTAAACCCTTAATTTACCTTTTTAGTTGATGTTTAGTTAATATTTAGTAGTAGTCTTTGCTAGGCATTTCCGAACTTTCCCGAAAAAATTATTTTGTTCTACAAGGTGAACACCTAAAAAGGTGTACACTAAAAAGGTGGAGAACCTTCCAGGAATCGATTCTACAACTAATCGTTTGATATTCAGGGTTGGGGTCAGGGTTGCTACGCAAACAGAAACCCAAAATTCCCTGACTTTTCCAGGTTTTTCAGACCACAAAAGTGGTACCAATAACCTCAAAAAACACTTTTTTGACCCTTAATTCTCCCAATTTGAACCCTAGTACTCCGAAAATTCTGGTCATCGAACTGAATCTTTTCTCTAGTTATTATTGACATTTAGATTTTTCTTTTTTCTTGGATTCTTTAGATAGATTCCAGTGTTACATATCGTCTGTAGTGAAGAAGCAATTTGATTTTGTATTGATAAATGCCTGAAACTGACTGGTAACTTACACATTACAATGATCAATTCTGTAGTGCGGATAAAAAGAACGAAAAATGTTAAAACGCATTTATTAACATTTAGAGACCTTGAACCAAGAACTCATAAATATTTTTTTGTAGCCCGTATTTTGCGTAAAATTCCAGAAGATTTTCAATTTTTCCCTGACTTTTCCAGGTTTTCCCTGACTACTTTCTTTTCCCCTGACTTTTCCAGGTTTTCAAGGTTTTCCTTGAGTTTTTGTAACCCTCTCTTTCGAAAGTTTTTTTCACTCTTTAAGATTTTTTCGGGTTTTCGACTTTAAGCCACTAAAATGATCATAACTCCCATAGTTTATTGTTTAAAATCAAAAATAAGGACACCGTTGAAAAGAGCGTTGAATTTTCTACCTCTCAAGTGCATTATAAAAACTTTTACAGTATGGGCAAGAAATTGGACTAAAATGAGAGTTTTCTCAAATTTTTAAAATAACCACGTTTTCAAACGGCTCTGTCCGATAAAATAAGTTAAAATAAAATAAAATAGGTGAATTCTCGAGCCACCATTCGATTCAGGTTGAAAAATTACGCCTAAAACGACACCAAACCCTTCTAGCCATGGTCAAGTCGTAAACACTCGATTTCCTCGAAAAACTCGACGTCTTGTTGCATTCAAACTTGATTTTCTCCCATGATTCCTACGGTAAAATAAAAAAATAACCACACCATTGGAAAGCTTAGATTTGAGAAATTTCTCTCTGTAACTTGCACGTGAATTCACCTATTTTATCGGAGATAAAAAAGAGCCGTTTGAAAAAATAGTGATTTTGAAAATTTGAGAAACTTTCATTTTAGTCCAATTTCTCGCCCACTGAAACCACTGTAAAAGTTTTCATAATGCACTCAGAAGGTAAGAAAAATTTAACGCTCTTTCCAACGGTGTCCTTATTTTTGATTTAGAACAATAAATTGAGGGAACTATGACCATTTTAGTGGCTTAAAGTCAAAAACTTCACGAAACTGGGGAGTCAAAGAAAAAACTCTATTAGACACTTTTTGTTGTATATTAGTTTTAGAATCGATTCCTAGAAGGTTCTCTATCTTGAGTGTGTCCCTTTATTGTTTGATCCACTAGACATAATATCTGGTTTGACTCCAAGTTTTGTTAGCGTACAGAATCTGACTCAAAGTATCTCAGAGCAACAACAACTGTTAACTCAAGATACAAGTAACCAAGCTGACAAAAATACTGAAAAATATGTGCATTGGCCCCACCGTGTGCAGTAAACCCCGCAGTTCATCAAAAAGTTGGATGATTGTAGTGCCTTATTATGGCTTAGAGTATCTTGAAATTAATCACTTACCGAGGGAAAAATATAAATATCTTCCAGCAGAGAGAAGGGGGAACAAAAGTTACAATAGCGTCACCCGAAAATTTCAACGCCCTCTAACAAACAGCTGTTTGTAGGTGGAGGAAAAGAATAATGCATAATTAAGAGATACTGATGAATGGCAGTTTTCACCTTGATACTGGTAAAGACAAAGACCTCAAGGCACAATCAACTCACGGTAGGTACTAGTTCTATGTAAATCCCAACATTGTGTAGGGATGATATTTGGCCTTCACCGCCTCACTTTCAAACATACCTTCGGTATGATGTTCATGTTATCAAACTAGGTAGAAAAACTACCTCCTCCTAAGTCCTAGGCAGTCTTGCCAACCCAGTGGTGCCGAATCGGGGGTTTTCTCCTAAATTTGGGAGCATTTATTTGTGAAGGGGGAAACTTTTTTTGGGGTGATTTCCAACTGGGGTTTTAGGTCACAATAGATCTCTTGTGCATGGTCTCAGTGACAAGGGGCTCCTCCCATCCCTCTTCGGGAAAAAAATTGGGGTTTTGTGGGAAAATAAAAAAGAGTGATAGGGGAAAAATACACACATTTCACGCAAAATTCAATTATGACCTTGTGAACTAGCAACCAAAGGTGGAATGGAGAAGTGTTAGAGTGCATGGATGAGATATATGAATGTGTTTGTCGTCTTGTGCATGTGTAATAACATTATTAACAACAATCTACGGAAGAAGGAGAAGTAAGTGTGAATAAACAACTCTCTCTGAACCAACATAATATGTTTTCCAAACCATATTTTCCTCATCTAACTACTCCGCATTTTATCAAATTTGTGAATGTCTTAAAAGTTGAAGTTGAAAATCAGATTACAAAAGTCATTAACTCCATAATCTTTAACAAAATTCGTTAATTTGGTCTTGTTGCATGACTGGGAATTTAGAGGGGGTTTTCGGAGGGAGTTTTACTGCATTGGGGGTTTTTTAGGGAATTGGTGGGGGATTTTTCTCAAATTTTTTTTTGGTGGATATCATTTGGCAACAGTGTGGAGTGTGCCAACCACGCACTTTACTCTTTAGTTCGTAGATCCATGAACTTTTGGGTCTGTCTACGACCATTTCAACTTGTTTTCACAGTCCACTAAGCACTCAAAATTCACACAGAAACTAGACAGAGATGAATAAAAAAAAAAATAAAAATGTCCTAGAAATCACTGATTTTCCCCCGACTAGTTTCACCCGACTTAGATGAATTCTGTTGTTCAAAATTGAGTTTAATCGCTAAAAAAAAACCTTTTGTCTATAAATAGGACGTAAGAATCCAGAGATGGTGACGAAATACTTATTACGAAACCGTTGAAATACCACTTCATTTGGTTAGTCAATCGCCAAGTGAATGCTAGTTGACAAGTTGACTCATTTGACTCGGTTTGTTATTAAGAGCAGAAAATCGGGACGTTGACAACAACTCAGTTGGTGGCGGCTTAAAAAAGAACTGCTTAAATCTTGTCGACGATTCAACGGAATCCCAGAAATGTCTGAAGTTTAAGCTGGTTTAATCTAAACGTGCGTTTTAGAAAGAAGATAGAAGTGATTGATGCATTTTTCAAGGGTACATTCCTCATCTCGAGGATGATAATATCCCATTGAGAAATATCGTGGATGCACATTTCACCCTGGAATTGCCGGTTGGGCCGCCATGAGAAATAGTAGGTGCCTAACTATTACCTTATTGGCTGTAAGAAGTTACAGAAGTGCAGGGTTTCCATAATGGGGGAATTTCTCCTTTCTAGGGGAAAACAGTCTTCCCCAGGGAAATAAAGACGTCTGCCAAG
>JAEMON010000014.1:16422727-16433914 GCA_030264115.1 Lygus lineolaris | reverse complement strand
TAAGTGCCATATTTGAGCCAAAATAAGTAGTGTCATATTGCCATATTTTTTAGGGCCCTATTACCCAAAAATGAGTGTCATATTTTGGAGAGCTCTGATGATGACTGAACCAATCGACTCCAATCGGAGGAATTCGTCCACCCCGTAAGTGTCATCTAAATCAATTCTTCTTTAATTTTTTCTTAATGACTCTTTTCGGTAAGCCGCGAATTCTTGCTGAATTGAATCGTACGATTTGATTTGATTCAGTGGATGTAGGAGCTTAACTATCACATCGCTGGTCTGTGATCTCAATTTCTGACTCAGCTGATCAATTTTGGGGAAGCAGAAGCTTTGAACAAATGAGCAAGAAAAATTATTATAATTATTATTACGTTATCGGTCCTAATGTTTAAGTTCTTCCGAATGTAGCCGAATGTAGTTCTAATGAATGTTAATCTGTCGTTGTTAATTTTTACTGAACCACGATTTGACTACAGGAAGTCATGTACTTTCATGCTGGTCTTAGTCAATATTCGAAGAAAGTGAAGCTATTGCAATGGCTTCAAAATTAGAATTATGCAAATTTTGGAAAATTGTCTTTATGGAAATCTGTTTCAGACCATTCTAAAACGATTCCTGAAATTTAACTCTTTTATATATAATATATTATATCTGACCAAAAAATCGAGCTAAAAATCCGAAAAAAATCAAAATGTCAATAATATAAAAAGAAAGGATTAGTTCGTTGGCCCGAATTTTGGAGTACTCCAAGGGTTCAAATTTTGAAAATTCAGTCAAAAATCGCTTTAAAAAACGCGTTTATTGAGGGTTTTTGGTGTAAATTACCATCTTAAACATAGGAACATAATTATGGTATATTCGGAATCAGCGTGGAATTTCCTATAAGAATCACCCACCAAATCGGTTAAAATGGTTCTTTGAAAATTCGCTCATCAACTCATGCTGCATGAATGGGACTTTTTGCTCTTTTAATGAGCAACGGTTCAAGTATGAACACAGTCCGCTGGACAGGTATCAATTATGTCGAATCTGAAATCCTTCTGCGTGGTCGTCCCGGCATTTGTCAATCAGAACTTCCGACTTTTACAATTTCATGGGTACCTGTAGCGGGGGGAAATAAAGGAAATAATTATTTGAAATATAAAATAAAAACTCGGAAAAACTGCGTGGCGATTGTATCCGAACAATGGGCATATCCTGGCTCTAAGTCGATAACATCGGGGATGTCGAAGATGATGTAGATATTATTAAACTGGAGTTGCTCGGATGAAGATGACGGCGATACTTGTAAAGCTCCTAGTGCTGAGTCTGCTGGCGTTTGCAGCAAATTGTGAAATTGTGGTCACCCCTAGCGGCAGCGTTTCTGGTTATGAAGGAGTTAGCAGAGATGGCCGGACTTACTTGGCCTGGACCAAAATCCCCTATGGAAAACCACCTGTAGGACCTTTGAGATTAGCAGTGAGTGTGTTCATTATTTTTCATGTGTGGTTTGACAGGTAATGTCTAGAATCTAGAGGTAAAAAGATTTCCTATGGACGCAGACCCAAAGATTTGCTTTGGACGACCAGAGTGAGGTCATATTTCAGTTTGGTATGCTGCAAATTGTATTTGTTGTAAGCTTATTCGAATGTCATTGTTCTTGTCCACGTTTCGCAAGTTGGAACTTTTTTTGAACTCAAGGTCGAGGCTGCAGTTATAATCATGTCGAATACGATCGAGCCAATGTTGCAACCTTGGCACAGCGGGACGAAACGTCAATTTTTGGGCCACAATAAGTACCTTTAGATTCCTATACAGGGTGGTCCACCTATTAGGCTCACCCACTTTATTTTCTCTAATTTTGAGGATAAAAAATTCATTCCAACGCTATTCTTCATAGTTTTTTGCGTAGTTTAAAAATTACATAATTGCGCATTCCACAATTGCGCAAACGTGCATCAACTTCGTTTTTTAAACATGGGAACCCCTTTTTTATTCCGGATTTGGATTCTTCGCAAAATTTCATGAAAAAATTACCCTCACTCGAAAATTTGAGTGCGAAAAAACGTGCGAAATAACGCTCTAAATGTCCCTCAAAAACAAGAAATTGAGTTTTTTAGGTGTAGTAAACTGTCAAGTATGATTCATGATTTGAATGTGTTTTTCACGCTGAATAACGTGGTGATATTACTTTTTCCAGCAATCCAGAATGTATTTTTGTTTTTCATGAAAATTTGAAATTTCAAGGCTTGAATCTAAAAATCATCATCACCACGTTATTCAGCGTGAAAAAAACACGCATATTTCGAACGATATTGCGCACGTAAATTTTCGAGTGAGGGGTAATTTTTTCATGCAATTTTGCGTAGAATCCAAATCTGGAATAAAAAATGGGGTTCCCGTTTGAAGAAATGAAGTTGATGTCCGTTGCGCACGTTTGCTCAATTGCGGAATGCGCAATTATGTAATTTTTACAACTACGCGAAAAACTATGAACAATAGCGTTGAAATGAATTTGTTAGCCTCAAAATTAGGGAAAATAAAGGGGGTGGGCCTCATAGGTGAACCACTCTGTATACGAAATGTTGGGCTGATTCTGAATGTTTTCCCTGTATCCATACCTAAAATAGCTAATTACCAACCGAAACCTTAAAAAAAAAAAAAAACAGAAAAAGTGGGCGATCAGTGGCATCGCGGGCGATCAGTGATTGCACCATACCTAAAGATAAGTCCAGAATGTTCTCTTGACATTCTCTTTTATTCAACAGAGGAAAATCTCTTTTAATTCTTCTTGTTAACAAAGGCAAATCCGTTTTACAGGCGCCTGAGCCCATTGACAAATGGGACGGTGTCCTCAATGCTACAGAGCACGCTCCGAGGTGCTACCAAAAAGTGGATATGATGCCAAAAAAGTGGGTTGGACAAGAAGACTGCTTGTATCTTAACGTTTACAAGCCTAAGGTAATTAGATTAGAGATAAGTTTAATCTCTCATTGCAGCTGATCACTACCAAATCCTGTATGAAGCTCTCTCCACTCTCTGAATGGATGACATTTCAAAGTACTTTGGTATAGTTTCAACAGAATGGGGAGCGAAATGGTCAGAAAATCCGGATCTACTTCCTATCCCCTTCCATAAAACTTCCTCTTCAGCTAAATTTTAAGCCCGAACTTTCGTATGTTTAGATCATTATCGTGACTCGATACCCGGAAATGTATTAGCTTTTGGCAGTAAGTAGAAGTAAGTTTACATTCATCCACATTATGATTGAATTTCTAGATAGACACAAAACCTTTGCCTGTCCTTGTGTACGTTCACGGAGGAGCGTTCTTCGTGGGCCATCCAGGTCCACGAAAAAGCCCTGAGTACATCATGGACGAAGACGTGATCCTGGTGACCATCGCCTATAGGCTAGGAGCATTGGGTATGTTATAGTCTACGTTTTAGAATGGGGACCTTGATCATATCTATTAATTGTAATTTGTATCCCAGTAAATTCCTTGTAAATTCATATGGCACAGTCCAGCACATAGCTACAAACTACCATAAGAATTTGAACGACGAAAGATGCATTTGTATTTGGTTTACCTGAAAGTTGCCCTTGCGAATTGTGACGTCGCTGTTAAACTTCGTAAATTCAAAATCGTTTTCAGGTTTTTTGTCATTCAACGATAAAATTTTACCTGGGAACTTCGGATTGAAGGACCAAGCTCTGGGGATCAAGTGGATCAAAGAGAACATCGCGGCTTTCGGTGGAGATCCTGAAAGCATCACGACTTTTGGAGAATCAGCAGGCGGAGCTAGCAGTCACTCTCTGCTTCTGTCACCGCTCACAAAAGGTGCAATTTTTGGTACCTATTCGTAACCACCACCAAAAGTACAATCGCAGTGCAATAATATTTGTCTGTATTTGTGTGAATTGATGAGGATAGAGCTTCACAGCTCTGTACAGCTAGACTGAAAGTTAGGAAAATAGTAATTGTTCTGACTCGTATATTTACTTGAACTCCCTAAATTCTTTTATATCGATTTTTGTATCTATCTTCCTCCCCTCACCTCCTTCTTTATAACCCTCTCATGATGCTTCGGTTGGATATCTTTCTAGGAATGTTTTTCCATGCCTAGAGATCTTGACGAATATGCAACACTCTTTCAAACAGAAATTTTTGCATTGCACAAGTGTCTCACAACTCTGATAGGCCGTGGCATCAGTAACATGAAAATCAATATCTTTACTGAAAACCAAGCCAGTATAAAAGCCCTTCAAAACCCCATCACCACTTCTAAGATAGTGTGGGAGACGAAAAAGCAAACAAACAATCTATTTATTGAAAATAATAAAATTTGGTAATGAAAATGGCGATATCCTGGCTAAAGAGGGCTCAAGGCTAAGATTTATGGGGCCCTACCCTGCTATAGGGGTTTCAAAAAACGCCTGCAAAGAAAAGGCCAAGAAATGGGGAACCCAAGACCTCAACATACTTTGGTCCAAACAAACCGATAAATATAGACAAACAAGAATGCTCATAACATCTTTTGATCCAAAACAGGCTTCTTGGCTGACATCCAAAAGCCGGAATACAATAAGAATAATGACTGGCATACTGACTGGACACTATGATTTCCGAAGAATGCTTAACATCATGGATGAGAGAGTGTCACCTATGTGTTCATGTGAACAAGAGGCACTGCTGAACACTTCTGAACACTGCTGAACACTTCCTATGCAGATGCGACCGTTTCTGGAGATCCAGATCGGAAGCATTTGGTCACCACATTGTAGAACGCGCCTCACTACGTGACATTTCGTGGAGGCGCATAAAGAAATTCGCTGATATCAGCAGAAGGTTTACTGACTCCGACTTGGGGTAGCCGGCGGACTCCTCTTTTGAATGAAGGGGCCTCAACTGAGGGAGAGTATAAGCTATCAGTGCCTGGAACTCTTTTCCAATGACAACCCCAAGCAGTGAGTGAGTGAGCCTAGAGATCTAGACGGCAGCCCGGGTTGTCCAGCCAGGCCTTGTGTGGGCATCAACTTGTCTAGAAGGCAGGCCTCCGTTAACTGACGTCACTCTAGGTTGATGACAAGCCCACCAAGACGGCTATGGAGCAACCACCTAATGCCAAGAGCTGATTAGACGTCACGCCGATCAATAGACAGGCCTTCATGTGAAGACGTAACATTAATGGGCAGACAAGCCTGACAGGACGGCAGTAAGGATCTCCTTTCCAGATAGCACTTCAAAGAGGGATATTCAGAATTTAGATTGGAAATTCGTGTAGGCACTAGACCAACAATAAAAGAGTATATACTTTTGGGAAAGGTTAGAAAAGTAACAAGGCGAGAGCTTGGATAAAAATTAGTCGAAAGAGGTAGGCTTTGAGGCCTAACTGGTTTCCACTACTGGAATGACTCTAATGGGCAGTAAAGCCGCTTATATACTTCAAGGAGCCCCTCCATGTGACCCTTGGGTCGTGTGGGGAGGTCCCCTCTCCTGTACTGGGATTTTCCCCGAGACTTGATGCGTTTAGTCCTTCCTATTTCGACTCGTATTATTTATTGAGTACTTAATTTAATGTATGTGGGGGGAAGACCCACAACATTAGGAATATAGTAATACCAAATAAAATAATGCAAATATATAAAAATTAAATGTACGCATCTGATAGGCATCTGCGGGCAATCTGATAGGATCTGACCTACCTACTTTTAAAACAATTCAACGAGGCTCCCTGGTTTTTATTTTTGTCGAAGAAAATTCATAATGACTCCTACTTACATGTATCCTCTAAACTGTTTGGTTTTCTAGATATTGTGGCCAGGTCAGTGGCCATTTCAGGCATCGTAACGAAGCTGTGGTCGTTCAGAAGACCCGAGAGTATCGTAGCTCAAAGCAGGTCGCTTGCTGAGAGAATTGGTTGCATCCAGCCGGATTCGGCTGAAGTTTTGAGCTGTTTGAGAGGCATAGATGACCCGTCGCGGTTCAGCAATTATGGCGACTTGAATCAGCTGGTAAGCAATATTTTTAATAGGTACCTGGAATAACTTGCTGCTGATGATTGCCTCAACATTGGAATGGTTGATGGAATTCAATCCATGCCTAGAAAACAATGGCTTTCACTGTTCAGCCATGAAAAAATCATGCTTAACGGTTGTGATCTCCATAAATAGTTATGTTTATTGCTTAGGAACCAGCCATCCCCGTTGGCCCGATAATTGAACCTGAAGGCCCAGGTGCCTTCGCACCTTATGAGCTAACAGAAACTATATCAGCAAAACCTCTAATGATAACTTACTCTGCTGGAGAGTATCTGCTAACAGAAATTCGTAAGTGGAATGACATTCATGGAGATGAACACATTTTTATCATTAGGTACCTCATGTAATTTTTTACTTATACTTTAATTCGAGAATTAGTGATTAAAATGTCTCATTCGTGTAATTAATTTATTATTAATAAATGGAAAATGTTTCAAAGCTGCTACCGAAATGGCGATGTCCAAAGTGAAAGAGATTGCTGATAACATTGATGCCTACTGCCAGGCTTACTTGAAGCCTTCTGTGACTGCGGAGCAACTACCTATTGCAGCGGCGAAACTGAAAGAGAAATATATGACCCACAAAGATCCCAAAGAAGTGATTCACGATGTTTCTATGGTACGATAATCCTATTTCACAGTGATAAATCGTGGCAAATTTAAAGGGATACTAAAAACATAATAATAAATATATAAACAGCATCTGAAAATATTGAAAGGCTTTCAACGAGAATGCCCATACTGACCCACCTTTCTAGAAATATGATGTGACGGTTATTGATATTTTTTGTACTGATGATAAAGCTAGAACCATGCAAAAGAAATCAAGGATGATGAAATCATCAATTTGTTCGAAAATATTATCTTGAAACCTACTGATATTTTGTTTTACGAGGAATAGAATCCAATTTTATCATGCTTGAACTTTTAATTTTGTAGAGCGTTCAAGACTCGGCGTTTGTGTATCCAGCCATGACGGCTGCAGAGTATCACAAAGGGCCTAAATGGGTGTACCATTTGGAGCACAGAGGAGAGCTCTCTTTGTTCGATGCTATGTGGAAAAACTGGAACCTTACAGGTAGGAATCTGAATACATAAAATAAAGTTTCAAAACGCATCGTATATGCCGCAGTAAGTTGGTCCTGCGAGGCCTATTAGTTTGTTTAAGTGCACTGGGGAATTTAATTATTCAAAAAGTGGATACAAAATACCTATACATACCTGTATAATATTATGGTACCTACAAGCACAGCACTACCAATCAAAACTAAATGAGCAATTTCGGTGGATTTCAGAATGTATCCAACTCTTTAGATCTACATATCTTTGAAGTGTAAAAGAAACTTTGAAGTGTTTATGAAATTAGTGTCTTTTCCTCATACAGGATACCACTAAGTTCGAGAAATATAATAAACAGGTAGGTAGATAAACTATAGGTTAAGGTATAGTTACTGCCGACGGCCTTATCTGGTGAACAAACCGGTTCCACCGGTTAAGCTTTCAGAGGCGTGGTTAGTACTTGGATGGGTGACCGCCTGCGTGGCTGGGACCACACATCTCAGTATTTTCATGTCGGGCCGTCGGCGATCCCCTCTCCACTCAAGGGGGTGAGGCAATGAGTAGCCATGAGCGAAATCATCAGAACAAATTCTGATCCTCCCTTTGGAGGACAGCTCCAAAGCGTTACGTTTGGAGGACGTCTGCGACAGACAGACGAAATCCAGCCTGAAATTGTTGCTTACTTTACTTTACTCTGCTATAGGTTAAGGTAGGCTCTAGGTAAGCTAGATTGGAAGATCATCCAAAAAGTGCTTAACATCATATAATATAGCATTTGCAAACTGAATTAAACCTTTCACAAACTGAATTAAACCTTTCGAAAACTGAATTAAACCTTTCGCAAACTGAATTAAACCTTTCGCAAACTGAATTAAACATTTTGCAATTAGAATTAAACCTTTCGCAACTAGAATATAACCTTTCGCAAACTGATTCAAACATTTCGCAATTAGAATTAAACTTGTAGTGAATTGCACATTTTTCAGCGATTTTTTTTCAAATGACACTTCGGATACCTACCGCGCCTTCTTCGAGTTGTGTTCCTAATAACAGGAGGTGAGTCACTATCACTACTAATTCGACCATCACCACAACGATGTTCCTCACAAAACCAAAAAAAAAACCTACAAACTAACACTGGTATCGACGAGAATGATGACGGAAAGAGAAGAGTGACAGAGAAGGTCAAAAAAAGTTTGACGGCCCACAGGGAAGGTATTGACCGTCCACAAAGGACGCTCCACAGACAAGGTATTGTTTTGGGGACTCCACTCACTCTAAGTCCTCTGATCATGTTTAGTGCAGAGGATTATTTGTATGAAAGGTTCACTCGTAATTGCGAACGGTTTAATTCAGTTTGCGAAAGATTTAATTCTAATTGTGAAAGGGTTAATCCAGTTTGCGAAAAGTTTAACTCAAAGTGCGAAAAGTTTGATAATATTATTGTGAAAAGTTGAATTCAGTTTGCGAAAGGTTTAATTCAGTTTGCAAACGGATTAATTCAATTTGCGTAAGGTTTAATTCAGTTTGCGAAACCTATATTTATAAGTATTTTGAATATTATCATCTCATTATCGCTCTTGTAAAAACACTAAGTATCGATAATTACCTTCTCATTACTGTTAGAATAATTTATTGAAAGAAACTATTAGGACTTGCACCGGAAGCCTCGGCATAACATGTAATAACAGAAAAACAGAGAGAGAAAGGCCTGGACCGGTCACAGTGACCTATAAGCCAAATTGTAAATCACTGAGAATCTAGCCGTAACTATCTGTAAACTTTTTGAATATTATGTGTAATTACTCTTTTTGTGAATAAATAAATAAAATTAAAATACCTAATGATAATATTGCAGTGCCTTCCCATGCGGACGACGTATTTTCTCTCTTCAACGTCAGGGAGTATTTGAAAGGCTCGAAACCAGAAGCGAATGCCGAAGATACCAGAGTTTCGAAAGAACTCATAAAATACTTAGCCAACTTTGCCAAATATGGGTGAGCCAAAATTTGAAAAAATCCTTCAATTTTAGTTTTATTTTACATAGTTTTATTGAAACGTTAATTTTAGACAAGTTTAAGTGAATGACTGAATCTTGATTATTTTATTTAGGTACGTATTTGATGTTTAATCGTAGGTAGGTTGGTACTGGTTATCACTATAAACACTACGCTGCCGTACAAAAGAGATTAAGCAGTTCCTCCAGCCGAGTAATTTTTGAAAAATCGAGTTTTCGCGTTTTGGACCATACAAATCTCAATTTGGGTCGAAAATATGGTTTCTTTTCGCCAAAAAAACCACCTTATTTCAGACCCAAATTCAGATTTTTATGGAACAAAACGCATAACCTCGATTTTTCAAAAACTACTCAGCTGGAGAAACTGCTTTTCTCCTTTGCATGGCAGTAAAGGTATATTAAGTCTAAGATCATCAACAACAATTAAACAAGGAGCAAGTTAAAATCTGTTAAAGTTAAAATTAAAAAATGTCTAAACCGATATTAAAAAAAAAAGTCTAAACACAAAAACCAATGTGAAAAATGTCTAACTTAATTCAATTCAATGATTATTATCATGTATGTACTTAGGTACCCATTTACCTTAAATTGAAATTTAAAAAAAAACTTGCCTGGTATCCGTTTTCAGAAATCCTACTCCTGAAGGGTCAGGATTCGACTGGAAGCCTTACAAGGGGAACGAGATACTTCAAATCAAGACTGGTGGAAGCGTCATGGCGGACAGCAGTTTCGTGGAAGAACAGAAAAACGTACGGGCAACTTGGTGCGATATTTTGGGGACCACGAAATGGTTTTAATGGAGGAAAATTTTTATAAATACCTATTGAATTATGAGGATTTTGGTAACCTCAAGATCAACACTCGTATTCACTCAAGAATAATATACATTTTATTCGTTTGTAATATTATCATGGAGTTTATCTTCTGTCTAGTAATATACAAGAGTGGTCCCTAATCCTCTCTGAGGCCTACCTTTTTCGTGAATAGTCCTTTTCGTCTTAGTTTTAGACTTCTTCCACTCGGATTCGGACCTTTTTCGCTTGAATTGGACCTTATTGAGATGTTAATTAGGAACGAGAAAAGGTCCAACTCCAAGCGGAGAAGGTCTAAATCTACATGGAAAATATCTAAACCAATGTGGAAAAACTCCTTTCATAAATACCCTGCTTAATAATAATTAAATGTATCAGTTCACCATACTTTGAACATTTAAAAAAACAATCACAACAACATTCATGAAATAATGATCGTTTCAATCGAAAAATAATTATCACTTTCTTCCAGCCATAAACATTTATTTTGCCCGTCACCAGAGATCACGAAAATCGCCATCCGATGACTTTCGACATAGTTTTGTAAACGTCTTTGAATCGTTGGACAAAGTTTTTGTCACCCATGAAGTCTCCCTCAGCAGTCATCCTCAGGACCTCGTTCTTGGTGAATGGATCCCAATGAACAGCAGAGCCAGTAGGCGTCGGATCGCTGGAACCAAGGATTCCAAATGTATCGCGATGGTCGAAAAACGAGGAGAACTCAAAAATATTACACTGATTTTTGAAGCGATTTCCAGGACTGCGGGGATTGTGCTGAATGGGTTTTAAGAGGCACCAACATATTATGTCATAATCCTATGTTTTGTACAACCTATTTATTCTCTAATGCCACTACAAAGTCCACTGCTTAAGAAAAATCGTGAAAATCCCTTTACAACATACCTGTAATATGAAAAGTTCGTCAAATACCCGACCATCCTTCTGATCATTTTGTAATCGTCTACAGTCTCATTGAGGGGAACGTCAGGAATATACAAATCTCGGTAATTGAATATGAAAAGTCCTTGATCCGCATGACCAGCATCTGTGCGCATATACAGTGTATTATTATTGTGATTCAAACCCGATCTTGAACAGTGAGACCTTCTTCAACACATTCACGAGTCTTCACACGGAGCGGGAGGGCACTTAAGCACCCGTCTCCCCTCCACACCTGTCCCTGAGGAGGGAGTCGTACTCGTAGTTCCCCACCCGATCGCTTAGAAGCCCCGTTTATCTTCACAATCTATTCAGTACGATCCTGGCTGTCACCCAGTA
>JAEMON010000014.1:16384840-16399776 GCA_030264115.1 Lygus lineolaris | reverse complement strand
GTCACAATTTTGACAAATAGGTTTTGAGAATAGTTCTATCAATCTTAACAGATATGTTGGAAAAATATTGGAACATTAGGTTCGTTTACAAACTGAATGAGAGCATGGATACTATAAACCGCAGAAATGATCACAGAAGTCACTGAGAACGGCGCGAACGCCCGAACATGGTTGCAACATCGCCATTCAATCATCGATTGCGGCAAAAAGGAGAAAACACGACTCCTCTTCCTGCCTTGGTTGCTAACAAACAAAAAAATGTGCTTGAAGGGGTCCAAGACCATCGATGGTGGAAAAACACCGACAGCGAAAACATCGAACGTCTAAGAAAACCATTGATGATCGAACCTAAAATCGATTGAACATATACGGAGATTCCACACGTCGAAACATAGGTAGGCACCTACCTGTCTATATTTATTTATATATGTGTTACTCTAGACTATATCTGCCTGTGGGATTGAGATAAAAACTACAAAAAAATTTTAAAATGTAAATAATCTCAATAGAAATTATGAGTTCGTTGGCCAGAATTTTTGGAGTACTCCAAGGGGTCAAATTTTGAACATTTAGTTTCAAAAATCGCTCAAAAACGTGTTTTTTGAGGTTTTTGGTGTGGAATACCATCCTAAACATAGGAACATAATATGGTATATTCGGAATCAGCGTGAAATTTCCTATAAGATTCACCCTCAAAATCGGTTAAAATTATTTTATGAAAATTCGCTCACCAACTCATGCTGCATGAATGGAACTTTTTTTCGTGGTTTTTCGACGAAAAACCACAGGGAATGTATTTATTTTCGGTATAGGCATGGTAATATTCCGAATCACCGCACAATTTCCTACAAAATCGATCTTTGCGCCGCACAGTGGTCCAAAACGTGATTTTAGCGCGAAAAAAGTCGAATTGTCAACCTCTTCGAAACGGATTGTAATCATTAGCTAAAAACCCCAAGGGCCTTGGTAAGTAAAATAGCAGGGGAGATGCAATACGTTTATATTCGATAATTGCACCATCAACAATGTTGTCAGTACAAATATTTCTAATACATTATCAAAATAACGGACTTTCTTATACGGTTTTTTATAAGAATACGTTTTTTTACGTAATATACGGTTTTTATTACGTAAATGTACGGAATCACGGTTTTTATTACGTAATTACGAATTTAGTAAAGTACTTATACGGTTTGTACGACGTAATACGGATTTTATTGCCTAATTACGGTTTTTATTGCGGTTCTCATTACGTAATTACGAATTGTTATTACGTATTTTTAATTTTTATTAAGGATTTCAATTTTTTTTTTTTTAATTTTTATTGTGCAACTTTAAGTTTTATTACGGTTTTTTACGGATTTTAATTTTTTTTTTAATTTTTATTGTGGAATTTTAAGTTTTATTACGGGAATTTTAAGTTTTATTACGGATTTTTATTAATTTAATTTTATTACGGATTTTTATTGCGGATATTTATTACGTATTGTTATTAAGGATTTTATTACGTATTACGGTTTTTATTACGTAATTAAGGATTTAGTAAAGTGCAGAAAAAAGGCAAGAAAATACAAGCGTCTGCAAACGCTCTCTTCGATAAAATTCTTCTTTAGAAGTGCTTCAGAATTTGTTTATACGGGGATAAATTGGGACTAAGACCTCCAGAATATTATTTTAGCGAATTTTCGAAGACAATGAAGCTATTTTAATGAGTCCAAAGTTTTGAGTAGGTAAGTGCGCCAATTTTTGAAAAACCTTTATGGGAATCCGTTTCTGGCCAATCTAAAACGATTCTTGAAGTTAGAAACTTTTGTGTTTTATGATAATATGTTATTATGTTCTTTCATATGTATAGGTATGAATCACCACAGACGGTCTCCCTAGGTGGTACGCTCTGGAAAATCAAAAAAAAAGTTCCATTCATGCAGCATGAGTTGGTGAGCGAATTTTCGAAGAATGATTTCAACCGATTTTGTGGGTGATTGTTATAGGAAATTTCACGCTGATTCCGAGTATACTACACGTTTCGATGTTTAGAATGGTATTTCACACCAAAAACCTCAAAAAACACGTTTTTTAGCGGTTTTTGACTCTAAATTTTCAAAATTTGAACCCTCGGAGTACTCCAAAAATTCTGGCCAACGAACTCATCCTTTCTTTTGATATTCTTGACATTTTAAAATTTTTTTGATTTCTATGTCGATCCCACGGGCAGATATCGTCTGGAGTGACACATACGTAAATATATATATTTCCATGAAGAAAATTTCCAAAAATTTGAGTTATTTAAATTTTGAAGCCATTGCAATAGCTTCATTTCCTTCGAAAATTCGCTAAAAATGTCAAAATGTCAACAATATAAAAAGAAAAGATGAGCTCGTTGGCCACAATTTTTGGAGTACCAACTCCAAGGGGTCAAATTTTGAAAATGTATGGTCAAAAAATGTGTCTTTTGAGGTTAATATTAATGTCTTAAAAATAGCAACATAAGTTATGGTATATTCGGAATCAGCGTGAAATTTCCTATCAGAACAGCGTTGCAAATTGTTTTTTCGCTCCAAAATCCCATTTCGGACCAGTGTGAGCTAGTTGGAACAGACCGTTCAACTCGTAAAAGATTGTATATATTTATGTATATACCTGCGTTGTGTACTAGGTACCTTCTACCTACTTCTAAGTGGATCCGAGTATGAAGAAAATAAGAAAAATCAAATGGGAACCCCTTTATTGTTTCTTACCTTGGGGAAGGCATCTTGGATGGAGTTTATAGCCACAATAAACCTGCTGCCTACTTGAAGAATTGAAATGATAAATTTGAGACTTCTCAATGAACTCCGGCGAGAAATATTAGAGGTAATTTGACGATAGCAGAATAACAAACGAAAATTGGATTCTATTGGACTATTTTTCAAAGATCTGGTTTTGATATCTCATTTGTAGTCTGTTTAATCCTCTTTTGTTCTCCGTCCTCATACCGATGATAAAGTAGATACCTAAATGGGTCTTGGGAGATTGGCAACGATGAAGAAATTAAGAAGTTAAGAAATCTTACATTCCTGGTCTGTGATTGTGATTGATCGTAAACGAAAGACGTAAGAATACAATATTAAAGGGCGTTCAGTCTGACCAGGTTGGATTTTCTCAACCTCTTGCGTTTTATTTTGCGATTCAAGAACGACAAGAAATAGTAGGTCTATTGCTTTTTTTAAATCAATATTTTTATATTATTTCAGGGATCATATTGGGCGAATATTGTGGGGTAGACGAATTTTTCAATAGCAATTTTAATAGGGGTTGAATTTTCCAAAAATTTCATCATTTTTGCTTAAGGGGACCCGGCACCCACCCCCCCCCCTCCCGCCCTAAATAGACCTCTTTTCACAGGCGTTTTCCTCAGGCCCCCTTCAACCGATTTTAGTGTTTTTTGTTTTGTTTGGTTCCTTATATTCTCAATTTTCAATTAACAAATGGGTTTCCAGGTATCTGAAATACACGAATTCGTAGGCACCATGGAAAAAATGTCATAATTTGTCTTTTACTTGAGAGCCGTCTAGTGGCAGTTAAAATCAAAATTTTGTAAAACCGATATGTTAATTTCTTGGCCCAGATCTGTACCACAAAACAAAACAAAAAACAAGCGAATAGGGTCAGCCGTTTCGAATAGAAACGCCCATGAACTTGAAAAAACATTACTTTACAGGAGAGCAGAAAAACCAACAGTATCCATTTTTCTCAAGACGTCACGGCGCACTATTCAAATGGAAGCTGTTTTTGCTTTCCCTAGACCTAAAATGAAGTGTAACATGGATAATATAGCTATGTCAGTCATGGATAATATAAGTATAATATCTATGGTTGTAGCACAGTCGAAAAGAATAATAAATCGACGAAGAGGCTGGGTAGGCTGGACGGGCCAGCCTATGCTGCCGGCTTGTACTAAAACCAAATTTTGACACACTTGTAAGCATAATTTTTACTATGCTATTGCACTTTCTCGTTCCCTAGATGTTAATACATTGTTTTATGAAAGAGAAAATTGATTTTTCTCAAATTTTTTGCTGCTGGGTCCCCTTAAGTACTCCATAATATCCCAATTCAACGGACTAGGTATTGCTATTTGAGAGTCATTTTTAGTGGGGACAAAGTATCAAGGCTGGATTACATGAAAAACCAAACATTCGATGTACGAACTCTTGACTTGAAAAATGGGATTTTGGATTTGAATAGGTTTTTGGGGAAAAACACGTCGTGTCCCTATAGCTGAACCTATGAGCCTGAATCGGGACACTTTTTGACAATAAAAAAAGTCTGCCAAGTTGGCTAGGCAGTAGGTATAGCTTCCTCAATTTGGTAACATGGACGTATAGGATTAGTTAGGGAGAATTTCAGCGAAATTGGTCAAGTAATTCTGTATTTATCCCTATGACAACAAGTTTAAAGTTAGCGTATGCGCAGCAGCTCTTGTTATGAAATTCATGGGTGATTCATGGGTGATAACTACCCTCAGAATCTGGGCGAAATCTGTCCATTAGGAACTGAGAAATCGTGATTTCAAGAAATTTACGTTTGAGCATGCGCACAAGATACTGGTGATCCGGTAGCTATGAAATCATAGGGGACCCTCGAGGGGCTCCCCCTGACAATTTCACCGAAATTAGTAGAGTAGTTCCGGAGTTATGGCTATGAATTACATTTCAAAATTGCGCATGCGCAGTAGGTATTACTTATATATTCATGTCAAAATTCGAAGGCAATTTTTACCCTCCAACTACCCTTTAAATTTGAACGAAATTGGTCAATTAAGAACTGAGAAATCGTAGTTTTAGGAAATTCACGTTTGCGCAGGCGCACACGCTATTTGTGGTCGATGACGATGAAATTCATAGGGGACCTTCTAGGGTCTAACTTGCGTAATCCCTGGTAATTACACTCATATTGGTCCAGTGTTTCGGGAGCTACGTCTATGATAACAAATTTCATGTTTGCGCTTGCGCAGTAGCTATTACTGATCCAATCGTGACGAAATTCTCAGGTGATTGTCTTGAAGTCAGCCCCCAACTACCCTCCAAATTTGAGCGACGGACAGACAAGGAACCAAAATTGTTCAGAAAGCTCTGAAACGTAAAAAGCAAGTGGAAATTTTGATTTTGGAGGACAAAATTTTTTTAAATTTTTTTCACGAATAGAAAGCTTCCTACCTTCGGTAGTGACGAAGCAAACGACGGAAAATATTTTGTAACGATTTTGTGATGTCATCGTGTCTGGAATCCAGTGAGAAACACATTCCAATAGTCAAAAACAGAAAACCAATTTCCTGTACTGGATAACCTATGAAAACCACTGAAACCCGTCCCTATTCCGGGCCCTTGACTATTAAAATAATTTTGGGCGGTTCTAACGGACAAAAACGTGAATTTTCAAGTTATTTTTCTAAATGTTTTCGTAGTAAATTCGCTATTTTATGTACAGGAAATGGAGAATATTCGGAATCAGCACAAAATTTCGAATACATTTCGAGTGGAGCTTGGTGTTTTCCGGATCTATGCACCATGGTGCCAGACTGTCACCAGGGGGTGGCGCCAGACGGATTCACGTGTTGGGTCTCGTTGATAATAGATTTTTGAATGCTAAAGCACTTAAAGGGACGTCCCCTGAAATGAATTCTTACAAAACAATGTACGCTTGTTGAATGCGGTAGACTTCCCTGTATGAATTGACCCTTTCTCACGTTGAATTATACCTTTTTCTCTTTTAATTAAATACTATTCCCCTTGAAGGTAATTAAGGTTTATTTGAAGGTGAAACATTTATAATTCAACTTGAAAAAGGTTTTAGTAGACAATGAAATGCTATAGGTATATCAATATGTGCTGTACATAATTTATAAATGCTCTGTATGTCCATACCAAAGTTCCCATATATCAGTAAGGATGCTCATTTTACATACATTCATATCAGCTTTCAGAGTGGATTTTATACGGCAGTTTGAAGTCTGAAATTGAGATCCTAATATGAGATGAAATGGCTGAAAAAGTGATAACTTCAGTAACAGTGGTAAAAAAAACAAGAAACAAACACGAATATCCGGATTAAAGAGGGCAAATTAAAGTTGAAATGAAGGAACTCAAGGATTCGTTAGCATTCACCAACGATAGATAATGATGATTTTACAACGCAAAAAAAGTAAGACGCATTGGGGAAGAAGCTACCTGCGCAGAAAGACAACCCTTCACCGTGAAATGAAAAAGGGCTGGATAGGTACCAGCTTACCAAAAACTATTATTTTGACTGGTAAGTATTTAGTGGGTGCTTACACTTTTTATTGGAAACCTAGGTAATAGGCGTGTACCTATCGCTAATTTAATGTTATCTACCTATACCCGGTACCTATTGAAAGGAAATATTCGATAATTAACTCATCATGGTAGGTGCCTTAGATCAAACACTATGGCCCGTAAAAGGGGAAATATAATCAATTTTTTTATTTTTTTTTTCTGAGAGATAATGACTCAAAAGAAACAATAATGAAGTAGTAAGGCAAAAATAGTGTATCTGCAATTTTAAAAAATTTATTGAAATAATCATTATTGTAATATGGCGGGAAAGTGATGTTGAAAAGGGTGCCGTCTGTCATTGGCCAATTCCGTCCAAGATGCCAACCGAACAAAACAAAACATAAAGCCCATCACTGTTTGGGCTTCCGATTAGTGAGAATAGAATTTCCATAATTAATAAATTGATTGAATTAATTAATATTAATTAATTATTAAAATTATTCATATTTTCACTGCTCTCAATGCGATCTCAGCGCATTCTTTTATGGTTCAGTTCTTTTAGTGTGATGTAGAAAAGGGTTTCTCAAGAGGCTTCGGAATTCCGCCTGTCATTCAAACAGCTGAGATTTTATTCCTAGTTTTCTCCACACTAGAAAGATGAACTAATTTTTTTTTTATTGGCAGCGTTATTTTAGTACAAAAAACAATACAAAGTCAGAAAAAATGTGATTTTCTCATACACGATAATTCCCAGATATCGACTTCTGAGATTAGTAGATACTGACTACATGATTTGGTATTTACTTTTCATTCCATACTGGTTGGAAAGAGGTAGGTCTCGATACTTTTCATTCCATTCGAAATACGTATCGATATTTTTCGTTCTATACCAATATCGAAAGACGTATCGGTACTTTTCATTCGATACTGATATTGAAAGAGGTACCTATCGATACTGCATGCATTGAACACTCTTTTATTACTGGTAGGTATCGATACTTAGGTGGTATTCCAGCATCCCTGTGTGAGACACCCACCTAGGTTCAAATATTTATAAAGTTTTATACCAACGTGTTTGTTGTGCATTTCCGCACGATTTTCTCGATTTATTATTAGGTTTATGGTACCTAAAGTAGTACCTAAACTAATCATTCGTATAGTGATTGTCTATAATTTAGTGATCACTCGAGGCACAACAATACTACAGGCACTCTCATTCTATTCAGAAAATACTAAACAATAATTCAAAATTGGAAAATAATAATACTTCCTAGTTATTACTAGTACCTATTATTATTTTCCAATTGAAGTGGTGGATTCCAAAACTGTCTACAGTCATTTTTAACGAAATCTAGTTAGCAGTGGATTCTGAAACATTTTCCTAACTGTTCGCAGTGCAGCCAATACACAAACATAAAATTTTGCACCACTCGAATTTCCCTGTGAAGGTTGACTCGATCGTAAGTTTCGGGGATTCGCCACCTAGGGGGCGCCACACAGAATGCGAACCTTCTCCGGCTGACCTATAGATGAATGTAAGTTGATTATCTCTACTGATAAATAAGGGTAAATGAATAAGACTCAACAAGAAGTTGATGTTTAAAATACATTTATTACAACATGTTTTGTTCTCTTGTTCCATTACGTCAATTCATTAACGCACAATGAAAAATAATCAATGGAACATGGTTGCTCTTCGCGTCTAACAAAGGTAAGAAAAAGACAAAATCCATTTCCACCGGCCAAATAACATCAATTAATTCAAATTTTAACCATACCCGTTTTTTCAACAATTTTTTCCAACATTTCGAGACTTTATAAGCATTTTTTTCAACCATTCGACAAATTCAACACCAATTCGTGTATCAACTTAAAATTTTAAGAACATGTTCAACTTTTTTTGCGACCTGTAATTTCACAAATTTAAAAAAATGAATTAATACTGCAATATCAATAACTGTTAACGATCACCGTGAGTTGAGATGACGTATTTAATAAATCCATAAATTTTGTTAAAAAATATTTACAAATAAATTCCTAAAGTAAACCGAAAGGCAATCGGGAGCGATCGATTATTCCGTTTCTTCAAAAATAATTAATGATTTTTTTTTGCGAGCAGAACTTGGTTTACGATTCGTTAAATTAAAAAATTGAAGAGGCCTTGTACATAAATTTTAAATTTACTTACTTTTTTTGTTCACGACACGTACACTACAACCTAAGAATAAATAACTTAGTTCTGACACATATTTTTTTTTTTTTGTTTTTTAATATTTTTCATAATTTATTTTATTCACATCAACTGTGTTTCCACTTATACATCTATTAAATGCACCGCTTCCATTTTTTGTAAAATAACTAATTATGAATTCGGTCGAAAATCATTCGGAGAGGGAAGTGGCAAGGGAAGAGCCAAAGCCTCAAAGCAGGAAGATACTATAGGTAGATGCATTAGATACTATTCGCGAATTTTCAAAGTTTTATTAAAATTCATACAAACGGGAAAAAAATTTGACCAATTTTATAAACACAAAATTTATTTCCGGATTTCAGCGTGAACTCACTAGAAACTCCCTTCATTCGTCGATTATTTTGCACTAATTTCAAGTGTTTTTGCACGATTTGAAGCTACTTTCAAAGTACAGTCGACTGATAAATAGTTTAAAATTGTCTTTGAAATTACGGCTAAACGTTCCTTGCCACCTCCATAGAACGGAATATCGCCAGATTTTTTTTTTTTTTTTTTTTACGAGAGCATTTTAAAATCTAGAACCTTGAAAATCCAACTCCAAATTGTTCCCAATAACGATGTTTCATTCGAAGGAATATAAAATTAATACCCCCATTCGGATTTCGTCCATGTTTATTGTTTCCTCGACAACTATTGAAAAATAGGTATTATTGCATTCTTCGCAGACTTAATTAAGAAATAGAATAATATTTTCGTGAGAATATCATTTGAATTAGAAAAAAAACCAGAGTAGGTTGTATTAGGGAGGTGATGAGGTGGGAGAGAATGATGAATGGTGTGGTGGTTTTATTATTAGGTATTTTCTGTAAAAAGAGTTATTAGAACGATGTGAAGAAGAAGGCACGTTAGGTTTTACGGAACGAAAATAGTGTTTTCCGAAGATAAGCTCAAAAGACTGCGAAAGAAAAATACGAAAGATCTTCGAAGCACATTATCACTTTCTAAAATTTTTTGTTTTTAGCAATTTTCTAACCGATTTTTGACACTACTTATACACCTGAGAATGCATAGGGTGGTCGTTTTTCTTTTGTTCGAAATTTTGGAGCAATTATGGATTTTTAGACCGTGTTTAATGTCAAATGATATCGTCTGATGTAATACCTACATCAAGGTAAATACCGACATACCTAAAAACAAATGAATGAGAAAGTGTTATACACAGCGGGTTTTCTATTCAGTATACTCTATTGATCCCCTTGGAGATAGTTTTCAAAAAATTTCCTTACATTTCGTTGACCCCATTGCAATAGTTTATTTTTTCCCACGCTTAACCTTGTGTACTTTTAAAATAAAATTATAAAAAAAAAAAAAATAATAAAAAATAAAAATAAATATGAAAAATATTTAAAAAATAAAAAATAAAATTTAAATGTACCTATCAGCTTAAGTATCTTTTAGAACGTCGGAGAAGGTAGGTGGGCACTCCCTAGGTAGGTTTAAAAGTAGCAAACCAACGAACCAATCGATAAGGACGACAAGGATAAGCGTGAAAAAAATAAAATGTATTTAATAATGATTTTCATTTAGGTACTACGAAAATGACAAGAAAAGAGAGCAAAGAGTTGTGAGGTTTTAAAGGATAGAAAGAGGAGGAGGGGTAAAAGCTGAGAGCGAGCCTTTGAATAATTCGATGAATTTGGAGCAGTTTTTAGAGGTTTTTTGTGGAAAGTCTTTTGAATATGGACAACAATGGTCGTCTGACATCCACATTCATACAATTCAGGCATCATCGAGAAAAGTAACGTATTCGTACGTTTATTCTTCCAAATGTCCACATCATAAATAGGGAATGAGCATTATGTACCGCGTATTTTTTAATTATTTTTTTTTAATTTGAAATTTGAGTGTGAGATGAGATGATACGTATTTTGCTTTCGCGCGGGACACGGGTATTTGATTTTAATTTATTTAATTTCGGGAGTTTAAATAGCGTCGACGTTGCAAGGGAATGGATACCTACTCCGAGTATAACATGATCCATGACTCCGATGAAGTTACCTTATCAGCTCACAGGTCCGTTCGTTATCACGCGCTAGGGGGTGAAACTGTGAAAAAACCTTTATGGTTACTATCAAAAACTCTCTTTTTTCCACATTTTTGTTTCAAGTTTTTTTTCTCAACATTTTTTGTAATAACGAAAAAAAAAGAAAGTTTTTTGATAGTTGGGAGCCAGATGAGATGATACATATTTTGCTTTCATGCGAGACATGCGTAATTAATTGTTATTTCTCAAATAATTTCGGAAGTTTTGATGACGTCACCGTTTCAAAAGAGTGGATACTCGGTGTATAATCCATGACTCCGTTGAAGATACCTTCTCGTTATAGCTTGCAAGGGGGTGAAACTGTGATACAAAAAAAAATTTATGGTTAGTTTTCTAAAACTCAGTGGATTTGATTGTTTTTTCCTTATTTTTTATTGTTTTTTTGAACTTTATATGTTGAAATCACAAACACGTAGGAGTGGGTCAACGTAGTTTTGATCTAAAAATGGGCAATTCCGGCTGTTCCATTTTATTCTTTAAACGGAAAGATTTCAGTAAGAGCTTTCCAAAAAGGTGCTATATGTGGGGTATCCGATGATTGGAAGTGAGCGAAAGATGATTGCCGTAAAAAAGATACGGATGACGTCATGCGTGATCTTCTCGACCATTTTACAGCCAACCTAGAGAACATTTTGAGCTGAAAATTAGAAGTTGGGGGTTTTCAAGGGTGCTGAATCCGAATTTGAAGTCGAAAAAGCAAAATTCCGACCCACCGGAATTCCCCTTTGTAGTAATGCGTTTTCCACATCGCGGTAATAAATTTCGAGATAAAAAAAATGCAAAATTTGTACAAAGTTTAAAAATAACTGCAAATTGTGTTCATTCATCAATATCACTGAAAATCAATGAACAGAGCGAAATAACCCCAAATTCACTAAACGAAAAAACACCAAGGCTCGAGATTGAAAATTGTAGCGGCAAGCAGTCATAGTAAAGCGGGAAGGTATCAGAATTTCAATAAGATTGGCAATGCATTCAAAATTACAACGAATATGTACAATTTTATTACTTTACCAACGACTAGAATAAAAAGAAACGAAAAAAATACCTTTTTTCCTTATTTCTCGATTTATAAATGCATCAAAATTCGAGTTCTTTCACGATTTTCGTTAAAACTATTAACCAAAAATGTTTTCCTCGATATGTAAGTAACAGTTCATTCACTAACGATCCCTTCTGTTAACTCAGTACATTTAATAGGTTTTCTTCTCATGACAACATGTATTTATGTACACAAAGCATCACATTTACCGTATATATATACTATATTTATATTCAAATTTGCGTGTTAAAATATGGAAGGAAAATGGAAGTTTTTTGGCAATATTACATAAATGTTTTGTTCTTATTACGAAAAGTAACTACGCATATTATATAATTTTTTTTTCTTCATTAACTTCCTAACTGTAAACACCAACTTTATTTTGGTCACGACAGCGAATAATTCAAATCAAAATTTTTATTAAAAAAATTTAGTAACTAGCACAATAAGGGTTTCAGGGTACAAAATTTGTTTTCAAAGTTTCACAAGTTCAGGCCATGGAAACTTGGTTCGACCAGTACCTACGAGTACAAGGAATATTAGAAAGAGCGGACATACAAAATCAAAATCACGTTCAATGAACAGCGTGTGTTATCTGTAGGAATGCTGCTTATTTTTTACTTTCCTTACTTGTTTGACCCTGAGGGTGAAAAGAAAGTATTGAAATCGGCTTACAAAAATATTTTGAACTTAACCAAGATGAATTACAGTAGGTACATATGTTTTTATGTCTACACAATTTATTGTGACCTTATATTGACGTTATCGATCTTTCGTTTCCATTATACTCGTACATGGAAGGGCCCCTACAAATTCTCAGATTTTAAAGTCATTAATTAGAAAGAAAAAGTAAACAGACGAAAAGACGTTGTTTACGACTGTTTTGTAAACCCTTTTTTTTTGGTCTACCAATGGACGAGTTTTTCGAAAATATTCGAAATTCAGAGGTTTTTTTCGTTCCATTTCACCTCAATAGGGTGCAGTAGTAGCTATGGGAAAAATATTAGCTCCCATATTCTTCGCCTATAGCAACTCCAAGAAATCGCAAAATTAGCTGTTCCGTAATTGTCCGTACACACTTGTCTAACCCTTTGGCGTTCATCCATACAGCTTTAGTAGGTACCAATGGTCAAGTTTCCGGCGGGTTTTCAGTTCTATTTCACCTCAACAGGGTGCAGCAGTATACTAGGTATGTGGATGACGCAACCAAAGAGCAAAAAACACTACGTCCTGCCCACTCTGCCATATTGCTCTGCCCAAGTGATAAGGTGTTGTTTTCGAAAATTAGCTTCACCTATATACTCCCAGAAATCGTGAAAGTAGTTGTTTTGAAGTACAGAAAATGCACTTTTGTTTGCCAAGATTTCAATCCAAAATGATTTTATTTGATAATTTTGCACGATTTCTCCATGATTGGTGGGCTACACACTGGCGATAATGTCATTTAGGTTTGAAGTTGGCAAGTACGCGGTTTCCTACCAACCAGAGTTTACTTGGTACCGAAGGTGCACCAAGGAACATGAGGATAAAAACATTCTGATTACATTGCTGCATAACTTCAAGTTTTATTATGTCCGTACCCCACCCAGGATTTGACAACAAAGCGCCTTATCACTTGGGTGGCAATATGGCAGAGCAAGAGGGATGAAGGTTTTTTCGCTCTTTGGTATGCACTTGGTGTATCCACCCAGGATTTGGCAACAAAACGCCTTATCACTTGGGTGGCAATATGGCGGAGCAGGAGGGATGTAGGGTTTCTTCGCTCTTTGGTATGCACTTGGCGTACCCGCCCAGGATTTGGCAGCAAAACGCCTTATCACTTGGGTGGCAATATGGCGGAGCAGGAGGGATGTAGGGTTTTTTTCGCTCTTTGGTGGCGGAGCTAACGTCATCCACATATCGGTATTTCTGTCTTAAACTTGGTATAGATATCTTGAATTTAGGGACCCTGCTACCTCCAGCATTGAAAATAGTGAAAATCTGTGCTGGTACAACATAATATAGGTATACTTAGGAACATGGGGGTAGAGAACAGCTCTGCGTGTTCCTGGTACACATGCTCTAGGTGGTCCTGGTATATATAAATGGATATCCCTGGTTCATAATATGCTGTACCACCTAATTTTTTCGATTTAAATTTTATTGGGCCCAAAAAATGAATCATAGTTATTAGAGTCACAAAGAACCCAATGGACGAACAACCCAAAATTGGGAGGGTTTTAAAGGGTTAACTTCGAGGGTTCTCAATGAAATTTGCGTGAGTTACTTATTAAAGAATAATATCCAATAGGCACCTCCCGGGAAGATACTCCTTAATAAGCAGAAAAACCTCCTAAATACCACTTTTTGAGACTCTAAGGAAGATAATACGAATTATACCTACTCGGAAAAAGTAATTAGGTATTGTTTCAGGTCTGTTCCCCCATATGGTTTTGATCTTGTATGTCCTTCTCGAATATACGGTAAAAACTACCTACAACAACCAAATCTTGTATGCTGAACAACAACCAAAGACCTACTTATTTGACAAAATTTGTTAATAAGTCAGAACAAACTGTGTTTTTTTTAAGTCAGCCAACTAACTGTTTGCACCGCTTATTATACTTATAAATATCGGGGTTAAAAACCGCCACTGATTCACATTGTCTGCACTACATTTGAACGATATATTATTTTCATCTCTAAAACGACGAAAGTTGGTGATTAAAACCTCACTTCAGTTTTAATTGCTACGCTAAACATGGAAAATGGAAGTTCTTTGGCAATATTACAAGTTTCAAACCAAATGTAGTTAATTATTTTTATGGTTTAATAATAAATTTTTTTCATTTTCGACGTCCTTTCGTAGGACGTTAATTATTCGTAGTTTAACGCCGAGATTTTACAAGTTTTGCAATCAATGCGACTCTTTTATCACAAATTCGATTGTAAATCAGGCCCAATTTATATTTTTTTGTACATTAATCATCGAACAATATTTTGTACAAGTTTTAATCAGTACTTAACTACGTAATATCAAAATGCCATGGAATAAATTGGTTGAACGTTCCAAACCAATTTTCGAAACGGTCAGGTTTAGTGTATTCGGTTCAAACAGGATTGACCAGAACTAATAGATCACTCATTTGTTTAGGTAGGGGCTACGAGTATTTTCCCACCTATGACATTTTCAAGCGTTTCCTGAACACAAACTACGTTATTTCGTAATTGAAATTCTACTTGTACATATCTTCATTATTGGATGTTATGTCGGACTTATTTTGTGATATTTGGTAAATTATTGAGGAGGACAAAAAGGGCATTTTTTCAGGTTTTTCCCCAGGT
>JAEMON010000014.1:16372916-16384809 GCA_030264115.1 Lygus lineolaris | reverse complement strand
CCCCCCCCCCCCCCCCCCCTTGCGCAATTGAAAATTCTATCCATATTTTAATCGAACCGAATCTGTTGAAAAAGTGGAGGATTGCCATTTTGAATAACGCAGAGTGACCGTCAGTCAGGGAAAACTTGGAGAAGTCGGGGAATTTCAAGTGTCCGGAAATGTCAGGATAGTGTCAGAGAATTCCGTGAAAAATGGTGTGTTGGACACATTCCCTATTATTCCATGTAACAAGTTTGATATATAATTAGAAGTGCCTTTCCAAGCATTTCTTGAACTTGTTACAGGGTCTAGCGGCCCCACCACATCACTAAAGGTTCCAGGATCTCTAAACTGGCGACCCTGACATGAGATTGGCGAGGTGGCAAGTGGTACACACTTGCACACACATTTGGTACCGGTCATAATCAGGGAATCCTGAGGAGGCGAGCCCTGTGGTGGACACATGCCCGATTATTCGAGGTGACCAAGTTTGAAAAAATTAGAAAGTTTCTAAATGGCCACGGGGTCCAACAACTCCACGACATAACTCAAGGTTCCAGGATCTCCAAACTGGCGACACCAGGCTATGATGACTCTCAGGAGTAAAGGCAAAGGATCCCTCTCCTCTTTGGTGAGCCACGTACTTCCTTAATGGCACCCGTCAAAATCAGAGAAACCGGAGAAGGCGAGTGCTGTGGTGGACCCTTTCCGATTATTCTACGTATTCCAGGCATTTCTAGAACTCGTCACAGGGTCTAACAACTCCACGACATCACTCAAGGTTCCAGGCTCTCTAAACTGGTGACCCCGACATAATATCGGTGAGCTGGCATGTGGTACACACTTGCTCCTAAGTCCTCTTTGGTGAGCCACATACTCCCTCAATGGTACCCATAAAAAAAGAGAATCCTGAGAAGACGAGTCCTGTGGTGGCCCCTTTCCGATTATTCCACGTACTCCAGGCATTTCTAGAACTCGTCACAGGGTCTAACAACTCCACCACATCACTCAAGGTTCCAGGCTCTCTAAACTGGTGACCCCGACATGATATCAGTGAGCTGGCATGTGGTACACACTTGCTCCTAAGTCCTCTTTGGTGAGCCACATACTCCCTCAATGGTACCCGTCAAAATCAGGCGAGTCTTGTGATGTACACATTCCCGATTATTCTTTCCGGGCATTTCAAGAACTTGTCACAAAATTGCCCAACTTCACAAGCCAAAATTTCCAAAGAATTCACAAACTTATTCTATGTTGTAGATTTCAGCCACAAAGAATGACGTAATAATTTGTCCCTAATTAGGTATATTGAATTGATACGTAATTGAACATTACTCTTGAACAAACTTTCTTTATTTTATCACTTTCACAGAATGTAAAAAAAACGAATAAATCCTATTGAATTAAGTTGAATTAACACCTTCAGTGCTGGAGCCCAGACTGAGACAACCAAACCACTCTGACGGCGGGCGCTTAAGTGCCCTTCTGCACTCAATGTGTTAAAGGCAATAAGTTATAAAAAATATTCAGGTAATAACTTCAACAATAGAAGCATATTTTTTAATAATCAGTAGGTAACAAAACATGAAACGGACTATTTACCAGCTACCCTCCAAAAAACACATGGCTTTAGTCTTTCCTGACCCCTGGTAAAATCAAGGAATTTGGAAATGTTGATAGTTGGCCATCCTGCAACGTAGTAGTGCACAGAACTGTCATATATTTTCCACAGGAAAAAACATAGAAACTCCCAATCAAAGAATACCAACGATCAATATTTAAATCTCCAGTAAGCAATAACGGAAGTAAAATGAGTGATATTTCGGTAATCAAGTGAAATGAGTGATCTATTAATTTGTTGTGGACCAACCCTTATTTAACAATATAAGTAGGTATATATTATATTTCTCATATAGGTACATGTAATATATTTCTCAGCAGGTCGGATAGACAAATATCAAATTTACAGAAGACATACAAGAAATTAGTACAACCAGTCTACGTATCGGCCAGCGATACGAAGGTAAATAAAATATTGGCGTGGATCCAATGATTTAAAATACTTTTTTTGTTCATCAACGCAAACCTTGATCGAACAATTCAACAAATTCAAAAGTCGATTGTCTCATTTCCAAATAAAGAGTGTTTTAAAATACAGATCCTGGTGAAGAATCGTAGTCAGAAACAGATACTAAATGCAATTATTTTGAAAACCATTTCGCAAAGGGTCCTTTGGATTTTTTTGTGAAAGTCTTTACAAAATACTATTAAGTATTATATAGGGCTAAGATCTTGCACACGCGATTTTTGTTTCTCATCAATCATTCGAAAAAGGTAAACGTTTTATTTACATTCCCAGAGTTCTCCAAAGCTCTATAAATATTGTTTGTATTTGAGGTGGGTAGTTTAGTTTCAAAAGTAGTTTTTGACGACTATACGTTTTTCATCTGATTTACTGGCCTCAGGTATTAGATTGGGTTACATCATTGAATTTATTTATTTAGCGTATGGTATACATGGATTCACATTACGTCATAAAACATCATTGAAAACGACGTTGTAAGTAAAATTAAAATGAAACAGTTTTTTTATGGTGAAACAAAAGGCAAAAACAAATTCTGTGTTCTTATTGCTCATCAAATTTGTTTGTACCGTCAAATGCCCACAATAGGGACAAGCACCTCAATAGGGACAGAATTTGAAAACGAGATCTTATCTGCCCCCTAAAGTAGTGCCCTGTACTAAAATTCTTACTTCTGTGTACAAACATACTTTCAAGATGTTCTCTATGGATGTTCGTTGAAGAAGATAAAGAATTCTATCTACTGTGAAATCTGCGACTGATAACGCTTATCAACTCCCAAATAATGTTTTTTCAAAACACTGAAACTTCTTGTGGAGCTGCCATACCCACGTTTTTCGGCAAGTTCTTGTATTTATTTGCCAGGGATTGTACCGCATTTCAAAAGTGTTCGTTTCCATGAATCACAATGTTTATTTGAGGTGAAGTGGTCCGCAATAGGGACACACACTTTTTCGTCATTTTATCACCATTAATGAGACTAAATCGTTTTAAAAAGCCTCAGTTTCTACTGGCACCTCATAGCAGCCCTATTTTATGTTGTTTGCATCATTTCCAGGTGTAGCATGATGCCGTTGGAGGCGCCAAGGGTCCAGCTACCCTGCATTCAGCGTTCTAATTTACCACAAGTGTTAGTAGGTTATGAATTAAGAAAAAAAAATATTTTTTAACGTTTTTGGAACAAAGAATTTTTTAAAAAAGAAATACCTTGTCTCTATTGAAGAAATGGAAGATTTGAATAGGTTTTTGGCGAAAAACAAGTCGTGTCCCTATAGTGGAACCTATGAGCCTGAATCGGGACAGTTTTTGACAATAAAAAAAATTATGACGGAAAATATTTTTTCACGATTTTGTGATTTGGTGTCTGGAATCCAGTGAGGAACATTCCATAGTTAATACCGCGGAAACCCAATTTCCTGTACTGGATGAAAACCTCTAAAATCCGCCCTTGACGGTTCTTCATATCTTGTTTCATTTCAAATAATATTGTTTTCTTTTATTTATCACTGCTGATGATAACCCATTGTAAGACTTAAGGATTCCTATAATCAAGTGAAATATGAATGGTTATCAAAAACAACTTTTCGATCTAAACTACCCACCCAAAATGCACAATGGAGTTCCAAAAATTAACTTCAGAACCAATCAACGAGTTCAAATCTATAAATATTGAGTTTCCCACCCCCCTTCGTACCGATACCAATTTTCTTTCGTTAATTTCGGTAGTGTAGACTAATATCATCATAAATAGGTAAGTAAATAGGTACATTGAAAAATTACCACTTTTATTATCAAATCCATTGATCATTAGGCTTTTCTAATGGTTTCGAATCGTTTAGAGCCATCAAATAATCCTAACTTGATGTTGTTTATCCTGTACGGCAAATTACAATAAACACCTAAGTAAACGCTTCGGTTTTACCTATCTAGGTTATATATTTGAAGAGGGGGGGGGGGTCAGTTCTCTACGAAGTACCTACAAGTTTCTAAGATGGTTGTAATGGTGTCAGCGGTAAGGGTAATTAGAACTACGTGATTTGTACATTCATGGAATGAAAATGAAGGTATTTTTCTACGCTAATGATTGTTTATTACATGTAGAGCTTATTTTCGACTTTCGTCTCTAGACGGCTTTGAACCACACGAAAAGCACGGATAACAGTAGGAGACCACAACTTTTATCACATTGGTGCAGGGGAGTAAGAAACAAACCAATCTCAGAAGTAAATTCAGAGTAGCCAAATTCGAAATTTACAAATTCGAAGAACTTTTATATTTAGGACATTATTTACCTACTCACGTGCTTTTTGGTTCACAAGTATAATCATAAACCAATGTGCAACACACTCCCAATTTTTGGTATGGATTAGTTTTTAAATTTGAATGCGATTTACCAACAGCACTGGTTAAGCCTTTCGGTTTAGTATTGTTTGATATTGGATCGTCATAGATGGAAAGTCTTCCTTTATTTTACAAGAGTTTTTCTCCTCACGTTTTTCATCATGGAAGTTAAAATTGTACCAACGTTGACATGAAATTTTGGGTTTATTATTATTATTTTTTTTTAAACTTCTCGACTTATTGGAGCATTTTACGACCTGCACTCATTTCATTAATAGGAAGGTACTGCTAACTTTGGCTTTTTCATTCGAAGCACGTAACTCCGTGGTCCGTTGTGTTTCAAAACAAACTGGAATACGTATTCCTTAGGTAAACAATAATAGGTTGAGGAGTTCAAATGCTCACGATTTAGGGGAATCGTGAACGGATTTGGATTTTTTCGAACGAAACGAGGATACGAGAGAAGTCATCCAGCGTTGACGATGGGGCGATCCGTCTACTGAGAGCTTGTTTTTCCTTCTGTTATTGTTGACTGAGGAGTCCACGCTGTCTCCTGCAATCATAGAAAAGAGTCCGATGAGATGTCGTTAAGAAAAATTGATTTAACTGAAATGGAGA
Source organism: Lygus lineolaris (assembly GCA_030264115.1). Lineage (NCBI taxonomy): Eukaryota > Metazoa > Arthropoda > Insecta > Hemiptera > Miridae > Lygus > Lygus lineolaris. The sequence continues at coordinate 16,379,789 of JAEMON010000014.1, read as the reverse complement.
GCATCGTGGACTGTCGTATCGCATGGCAGCAGCATCTGCGCATGCGCAACTAGTCACGAAAATTCGTATCACATCAGCACATTTCTTTCAAGCTGAGGGTCAGCATACACTTGAAAAATAATGTTGAGGTCTTCAGACAATAAACCGAGATTGAATGAATTCAACTATTCGTGCATGATGAAAACTGTCACTTTGCTCGCCCGAGCCAATACAATACGAAAATTAGATGCGAAACTTCGTGTAGCTCGTGGGATCTCTTAGGAACTCTCTATTATCTCAGTGAAGAGCTTTCCAGAAAGATGTGACATGAAGGGTACACATTTTGTCGCCCTCTATTCTGAAGGTACATAATAAGAGACCAAAGTTGTGAAAACTTGATAATGATAATGAGTAGGTATGCCTTATTCGTCCTAATTCCAGAGAAACCCTGTTGAAAAATGTATATTATTATCAATAGGAAGCAGGAGAAGGCGGATATAATTTCCATGCTCTGCCATTATCACTTTCTCGTTACCTATATTATTTTACAATAGTTACCGCTGGAGTATCACACAATATTTTTTAAAATGCATTTTAGTATTATAGGCCACTCATTCCAATAAGAGGTTTGTTCGCAGTGACCAACACCGGTAAGAAACCGTTTGCAACCACGTTTGGGGGTTTGTATTGACTTACTGATCATTTCTGACTGGTTATAGTATCCATGCTTGGTTTGAACCAAGTTGACACTGCGAACAAATTAATGTATGCAGTAGGGATGCAAAACCGGTAGCCAACAATCAATTTTCAAAATCGTTTCTCAATCGAAAGCTTAAAATCGATTGCACCAATTAATCGGTTTTTTAATTAAAAAATTGATTTTTCAAGAAACTTATACCATTTTTTTTACATAAAAAAATAATATATATATTTATACGTCAATGTTTTGGTAGTTTGGTATTATTTTACCTATCGAAATTCTGTAGGTTTTTATTTATCTAATGTTCAATAACTAAACGAGACAAACTACTAACCATGTGACCTAAAAATAAAGACGACTAAAAACAATAATCAGTTTGTGGTAACCAGGAAAAAACCTACCAAACTTCTTCTTCTCTTTGAATTCCTAGTTATGTTTGACATGCGAATCACATTTCAAAGTTATTCAGAATGAGTCAAAATTCATTTTGGTTCGCCGAAGTTTCAAGGATTACTTTGAAGTGGAAAGACTTTTTTGTGGGGAGGGGAGTTTTTTTTGCAATCGATTTTTCAAGACAAAAAAATCGATTTCAGGCTAAAAATGGGAAAAATCAATCGATGGCAAAAAAAATCGAAAATCGATTTGCATCCCTACTATGCAGCATGCAGTGCCCCCAAACTGGACAAAATCTCACTTGAGACAACCTTTGTCTAAATTTCCTTGGCCTAAATTTGTGGTAGGTACCTAAATGAGAAAATTAGTGTCGTGAAGTTGGCTGTCCTGCCTAAGAAGAGCCTAGTGAAACGAGGGGTACCTTCGCCATTTTTAGTAAAACGGGAGAGATAATTAAGTTGAGAAAAGTTTCCAGTCAAGCTGATGATAACTGATAGGTAGTTTGGAACCCTCCACAAGACTGCGCATCAAGCCAGCATCATTAAAATTAGCTATAAGGTACCTTCCTATCAAGTCAGCTATTTGACGCATAGAAAACAACCCGATTACAGAAGCCCAACCAATCACATGCATGGCATGAAAATATAGAAGCATGAAGATTATCTATGAATGTGGGAATTGAGAGTTATTGCAATAAGTAGGTAATTTCTTCTCACAGGAAATTGAAATTCCTCGGTGCATCTACAGCAAGAACTCTCAGAAACCTAGCTATTTTATTAGTTGGTATAACTTACCTATGGACTCCGTTGAGAGTCCATTGGGTTTAGATGTGGTGGGTTCGTCCCGCTTTCCTAAAAGACCCCGCCATCCTTTGCGAGCTTCCGAAGCGAAACGTTTCCTGTTCTCCTGCGTCCCCATAATCGACAACACAACAGACGAGAAAAAATGACATTCGAGTTAGTTAAGCGAAACACCACAAAACTGAAGGGTTAGTTGAGTTAGGTTCGCCTATGTATTTTATGTACCTAGGTAGGTAACTTCCTAATACAAGGATCTATGGTGCTACCGCAATGAAAACAAACTTTATCGGTGCTCAATAGAAATACAAACTTTTTTTTTTCTTTAAAGATCAGGAACATTCAAAGGAAATTAAAATTCGTAAAAATTAGATTCACTTAGAGCACTATACGTATCAAATTGATACAATTAAGTTGTCACCCAGGCATATCAATCTGATACAATCCTGGTTCACACCAGGAGGCCATTGTATCAAAACTATACAAGAGTTGGGGGTTGGTTTGAAGCTCTTTGTAGCATCCTGATGCAAGGTTATCATTGATTTCACTCGAGTTGTGACCTTGTCTGTCTTCACACTGTCACTTAGCACCGTTGGCCCGAGCCAACAAAACAACAACAACAATGAAAACATGATAAGCAACAAGTGACAAATTGTCAAATTCCTTATCAACCGCAGTAACCCTCCTTATCCCTCTCATATTTTGTGTTCTCCCGTGCTCTCACTATAATTTAATTTCGGTTGTGAAAATGTCCTGGAATCATGTGTATACGGACACTGAGGGGAAACTAACTTGTATCATATGTATACGAATTGGCCCTGGACCGGGGAAAACATGAATTCACAGCAGGAGGCCACGTGTATCAATTTGATACAACCGCCATTTTGGCTGAATTACACATTGATCATGGCGGAAGAATTGATAAAAATGTAGTAGAGGGTCATACAAGTGTAATCAATTAAAAAACTGTCTGGCCCGGTGGTGTGACTGGCCTGGCATGGGGGGAACTTCCTGTTTTTTTGGCCTGGCGGTCAAAGTGCTACAAATCAGGTTTTGCTATGAGAGAAGATGAAGAAGAAGAAGAAGGAGTTTCTTTTCATTGCGGTAGGGCTATAGATGGAAATGAAGAAGGCCCGTAATGCATAGCTCCTAGAAAATGTGATAAAACTCTAAATCCAAAGGGTTAGTTCCACTAAAAGCACAATTACGTACCTACCTACTTTTTATTATTTTATAAATTTAGTCCGGTCCAGTCCAGTCCATGTCATTCATGACAGACAGAATGAAAGAATGCATTTCGTTCATTGAACACACGGGAGCACTCACAGAAATCCACCAATGTAATCAGTGTAGTAAGTACCTACATGAATCAGGGTTTCGCACTACCAGCCACATTACGGTCTTATACGTTGAAAATAAATTTTACTTTCATCCACTTATCGACCTAATAAGTAGGTATTTAGGTACCTACATAACAGTACCTACATTATTCAAGGAGGACGTACCAAGATAAACCCTAGCAAAACAGATTGACGAATTTACTAGCCTGCAAAATCACAAACATTCACAACTAATCACTATTTCTATGTTAATTGTAGGGGCACGTGTTTTTGATCCATTACAAGGCAAGCTGTTAAAATTAAGGGTAGTGGGTAACTACCTAAAACAAACAGGCGGTTTGATTATTTTCAAGTATCTGTTCCTCGGTTGCTGACAGTGTTCAAACGTTCACAGCATGTACATATCGTCGTTTAAGCAGCAACATGCAATAACAGGGTTCTTCACGGTTGGGCCGTTGTCGACGTGTTAACCAGTTAAATGTGTTGACCTAGTTAAACGTGGAGAAAATCGGTCGCAAACATGTTATCAAAGTGCGTTATCAAACTGTGTTAAGTTAACTGAGTCTGAGGTGTGGTAAACGTCGACAGCAACCATGTTGTCTGTGTTACCAGGTGTCATCAGGTTTCTTACAAAGAATCAAAATGGCGGCATACGCCCAGCTGGATTCTTGAAATACGCCGAGTTTGACGTTTTTGTAGTAGTTTTTTAGTAGAAGTGTTTTAAAGTTTTTATTTTGTTGTGACCCATTGGACGGATGGAAGTGGAGTCAGGAGGAAAGAGGAGGAAGGTGGAGGAAGGTCATCAACCCTCGTTCCGGTTGGACGAGGGTGGAAACAGACCAATTCATTCAGTTGGTAGCCCAGTTGAACGATAGATTTGAGGTAGGTTTTCGCCCGTAGATTCGTGATAACACGTTAACACATTAGCAAGGGCCAGCGTAGGGTGCCTCATGAATTTTTTGATGACGAAGTTAACAACTTAGCACGTTTAACTCGGCAAGCTCAACCGTGAATACCCCTAACTAAATTGCTCCAGGTTTTCAGAGACAAAAAAGGAGAGACAAAAAACTGACAGTGACAATTTGAGATAACTCCAGAAACCCTAAGTCGTTGTCCATCTTCCTTTGAAAGGCGCTGTCAAACAGCTGACTTATCACATGTTGATAACCATCAAGTTGGCAAAACTGTCAACAGCGGCGCAGTGAGCGATTTTTTAACAAACCTAGGCTTCACCAGTCAATCGGGCGGGAAAATTTGAATAAATATTGACCTCTCAATCATTTTGGTCAAAAACTGAGTTATAGCATGTTGCTGCTTAAACGGCAATATAGACTTTCTCTTCAATCAAGTTGGATAGTTTTTTGATATGATTTAGAAAATATTTTTTACATGCGATCCAAAAAGTGGCGTTTTTGACCCCGATTATTTTTTATTCATAAAATCGTACCACCTAAACGAAGCCTTACCTACTTCACGAAACTATCCGACTCATTTGAAGCTTTTTCATTCCTCTATCAGGTAAAAATTGGAACACCTCGCTATGACTAAACGTTCTTGAAAAAACGATACCCAAAGTTCAAAAAAAGTAATTTTGCCTCCACGCATCTTTCAGTGCCCTGCACGATACATAATGATGCAGGATGTGATGTGAAATGAATGAAGAAGGATAACACTGCACTGATGTTAGATAGATATAGATATACCTATCGTTTATTTGCATAGGTCTAACGACCGTTACAAGAGCACTGCACTGGTGTTATTATCACCTGATTTTATCTAATTGTTGAGCATCCATGCACTACAGTGTCCATGTATATATGCACTTTGAGTATCCATTTTGGAGTAAAGCGGACAACCCATCCTACAGTGCCAGGCAGTTCTAGAGCCGGATTCTTTTCAGAAAGTATATTTTTGAAGCACTTAGGTGCACCCAAAATTAATTTCCAATAAGTACTTAATTTTATTCGTTGCATTGTCTAGTTTTTTAAGGCAATATTTTTTTTAATATTTCTTTCATTTTCTATTTGCCCACTACCCTTAAGAGGCCTAAAATGCTTATTCTGTTGAAGTACCAATCCCAAAACTTATTCCTACCTTGCTAAATCAATATGAAGGTGCATCAATGTAGTTGGTAGTTTCACCTTACAATGCCGTCTCAATTTTTCAAAAAAAGGGGGTAGTTTTGGACTCAGCGCTTCATTTCTTCTAGATTTACCAAGCATTTTATACCTATTTTCACTTTTGTAAATCGTAGGTACCTTGCGAAATATTGCCTTTGGGGCTGGTATTGTCAGCAAATGATGCACTCGAGCTGAAACCGTATGAAACGTCAGTTACAATTTTTTTTGTATCCACAAAAACAGGTAGTTTGGTGTTATCGAAAAGCACGCACGCTGTGACTCTACGAAGCTGGATTTCTCGCTCTAAGTGATACTTGAGGTGATTGAGGGTGTGACTGAAAAAGTGATGATATCAGCTTGGAAACTTACCTATATCGATAATATCCAGTTTATAAGATGATATTATTTTCAAAATCTAAAGTCACCTAGGTTTTTGACAAAATATGGCTTAATTTCCGTGCCAATTGATTTTCATTTGGTTAAGGCAATATCACAAGCTTTTTTGAGCTTATCTTAGCTTTTTTTAAATGATTTTTCAGGCTCGAAACTAGCAACTGAAGAAGAATAAGAAAGAGAAGTTAGTGGAATAAAAGATGAAATCTTCGGGATTCCATAACACTTTAATTTTGATAGTCTAAGGGGGACTCTTAGCTTTTTCCTTGCACAAAATGGCGTTTGAGAAAAAGGTTGAGAAGTTGACCTTCCGAAAAAGGTGAAAAGGACCCTTCTTCCACTTCATGTTCAGGACTGAAAAAGCTTTAAAAACGCTTGTTTGATAGGTGACAAATGTGAAGTGGCTGTCAAATGTCATGGCTCATCCAGTAATAGTGAAAATTATTTTCACTGTATTTTTGACCAAGCACCTAATTATATCTTCCAAACAGGGTTTAAACTTTTAGATTAGGACCTTTACCTACTTCATTCGTCCTTTCCAAAAGTTTCCGTAGGTGACTATCTTCTAAGGGTGCTTACAGACTGGAGCTGCGCTAATAGAGAGTTTTCGCATGCCACTGACTGGTGACGTGGAACCTCCTCACACAGCCCGGGAGAGCCGGGGCCCGTGACCTTGACGAGACGGTAGTAACCGGCGATGGTGAAATGGCTCTTTTAAAGTCACCCGTTTGGGGCAACCTAAAGACTCTCGGATCATGGGTCACTTTAAACGTGCAAACTGACGTTTGCTCGCTCTAGGGTATCGTCCCGGGCCTCCTTCACTAACGTCACCCGTTGGCTTGCGGAAACTCTCTAATAGCAAGGGAAGGGAGCGAAGAAAACAAACGCAGGTAGGCATAAGAAGGAGAGCAGAGTGGAGCAGCGCCTCAAGGCCGAGCAAAGATGTGAGCGGAGATAAGAGCGAAGAAATCAAGCCAGTTTGTTTTCGTCGCTCTTATCGCTGATCCCAACAGGCAAAATTAGATTTAAAATGTAATTTGACCACCTCTTCAGCAATTTGTGCTGAACTTTATCTAGCAAGTTGTCGAATGTCGTAATATTCATAAAACCAGTTCAGGGTTGCTACGGAAACAGAATCCCAAAATTCCCTG
>JAEMON010000014.1:16331096-16366603 GCA_030264115.1 Lygus lineolaris | reverse complement strand
ACGGAGCTCAAAATGTCCTCAAAAATGCCTAAATCTCAGCTAGGGTTTGTAAGAATTCTTACTATAACATTATTAATACTTAGGACCAATAAGTTTAAAATACGGATAACCTACCCCCTACCCTAACCATTTTAGCGTTGCACAGTTTTTTCGATTTTTCTCGACAAATTTCCAACGGATTTTGATGAAGTTGGCGGCATTCTTCCTATTTTTTTATTTTCTACGGAGTCTATGTGCCTTTATGGCAATTTGACTTTTAAAAAAGGACATGAAAAATTCAAAATTACGAACTTAGAATGATACATAGATGGTATCCCTAGAGAATCGAATGACAAGAAGAATGGCGCAAACCGCATCAAAATCAGACGAAAATTGGCTGAGAAAAATGTGAAAAACTGAATTACATGGGCCCTTGGTCCCTTAACCCTCAAGTCGAAACATCGGTCCGTGGGACCGCTATGGGTGTTGGTGAGGTGTGGTTGGGAGGGGTGGTGTCATCAAAACGAGTTGTCCCCGTTCAGTACCATCCTAATGTAAATATTTGAGAGGGAAAATATCCCTGCTTCTACAGCACTCAAGCGGGGACGTGTGGAACTAGAAATATAAATAGATTTTAAAAATCGATTAAATAATCGATCCTGCTTTATGCCTTTAGCTTAATCGATATCCAGCACCCATTATTCTGATGACTTTGATAGTATCTTGGTTGAAATGCGTGTTATATACCCCTCAAGTTTCAGGATTTCAGTGACTTGGGAACAGCGGGTACCAAAGTCATATATGTAAATGGCGGATCATGAAGAAACACAGACTGGCACAGAAATTTAAAAAAAAAAGTAAAGTAAGCAACCATTTCAGGCTAGATTTTCGTCCGTCTGCCACTCCTGGCGTCGCGGACGTCATCAGCTGTCCTCCAAAAGGAGGATCAGAATTTGTTCTGATGATTTCGCTCATGGCTACTCATTGCCTCACCCCATTGAGTGAAGAGGGGTTCGCCGACGGCCCGACGTGAATTACTGTAGTCCTTGATAATTCTGAATAACGTCTGAATGCAAACTAATATGATGAGAAACTATTTTCTGCGCGGTTTTGATGTAATTTTGAGAAAAACCCACACTAGCGATCAGTCGGACCAATGTTTCCAAAAACGCCTTCTCAGATATATTCGACTTGACTACAAGCTATCCATTACTGTAGCCCTTGATAATTCTGAATAACGTCCGAATGCAAACTAATATGATGAAAAATGATTTTCTGCGTGGTTTTGATGCAATTTAGACTAAAACCCACACTAGCAATCTGTCGGACAAATGTTTCCGAAAACGCCTTCTCAAAGATGTTTCGACTTAAGTTAACTCATATTTTCCAAACATTGAAAAGAGTACCTACATAGAACTAAGGTACAAGAAGTAGATGTTCAGAGCCCATTTTTGGAGGGAACATTTAAAAACTACTTGAGTGAAACAGTAAATAGTATGGGTAGTAGGTGAAAAATTGGAAAATTTTCAAAACTATTCACCTACTTGAGAAAAACACACAACAAAGACATAAGGTTATGACAATAAACACAAAGCACAACATTTCTAGGAACAAAAACCGGTCAGTGGAAGCGAGTCGATATATTATGTTCAAATTTCGTTAATTCATTATTCTAAATCAGAAAAAGGGATCCAATCAGATACTAGTATTCTTCATAATAGAGTTTTTCCTCACCACCATATCGCAAGATTGACATTTGATGCGTGTCGCATGATCGATTTCACTGGTAAAGCTCACTTTTCCCTAAAAGAACGTCAGAGAGGTAATTTTTGCATGGTTTTCGTCGAAGGCATTCGTTTGGTCGAACATAACGTAGGAAAATTTAGGAATGAAAGTATTGGTAGTGAATAGCAAATCTTTTCACAGTACATTTTGAATTCCTTCCCTTTACCAAACATTAGGAGTGTTGAAGTATTACCTAAAGCCAGACAAGTTCACACAATAAAAAAGTGAGGATTTAAACAATTTATTTAATGCCCAAGAAGATTTATTTAAAAAAGTTATATTTATGCAGCATGTTGATGAGCGAATTTTTGAAGGATAATTTTAACCGATTTTTTGGGTGATTCTTATAGGAAATTTCTCTCTGATTCCGAGTATACCATTTATGTTCCTACGTTTAAGATGGTAATTTACACTTTCTGGTAGGGAAATTAGTACCGTTTTAAGTTTTAAAAATTACATCCACCATAAATGGCGTCAATCTTGTTCGTAGCATTAAAATTACAAAACCCATTTTCGGTAAGTTTCAATCGTCGGGTACCCTCATATAGCGCCTCTCTGGAAAGCTCTCACCAAGATCTTTCAAATTACAAAATCAAAATAAAAAATAACCGTACAAGTTCCCCATAGTATGAAGAGTTTCGTAGGTTCTTCTACTTCTTTCTTGTGCCGCATCTTGAAGAACAGCAATGGAAAAGGAACGAGAATATGATATTTTCACTTCATTACTCGCGATAATTGCCCATTCTGAGAGAAAGTGATACGGAAATTCGTAGAAGTTTTTTTAAACTTATTAGGAGCAGGTTAATGAAGCCTATTTTTCGATGTTTAGCGTTTTTCTGAGATCCCTTGAAACAATCACTCAATTAACGATATTTTTTCAGCGGCTGTTTTTATTGGACTCATAAAACTTCTAACTGTGTGTGTCAACGAATGGAAGTTCGGAGTTCCTAACTATGTCGTAAACCCACAGAAATTGAAGTACCTAACCACTGAAAAAACGCTGCAAATTATTACACATAGGTTCATTATTTTTCTGCATAGTATTGGATCACCATCTGTAAGGATCCAATAGGTTAATAAATTAATTCTTCATAATAAACTATTAGCCCGATACACTTTCCAGTTATTGTGATCTCATTTTATAGTAGGTAAGTTACCTACCTCAATTTTATCACCAGGGGTTACAATAATTATTTCTTGAGATCCCTACCTACCTAATATTATTATCACGGGGAGTCGTTATAGGTCCTTCATGATCGAATTCAGTAACTTTGAAGCTTATAAAAGTAAACAAGAAACTTGAATCGGTGAAATCTGATCTTTGAACGGCGATTCGGCCTACTCGGGAAGATTTGCGATTCACACTCGTGTTTCTGCTCTTTTAGCGAATTTTTAAAGAAAATGTAGCTATATTGCAATAGCTTCAAAATTTTAGTAAAGCAAATTTTTGAAAATTTCAATGGAATTCCGTTTCAGACAATTTTAAAACGATTCCTAAAAATTTAACACTTTTTCATAATATATAATATATGTAACTCCAGATGATATCTGACCCTGGAATAGAGATAAAAAATCCAAAAAAATTTCAAAATGTCAATATTAACTGGAGAAAGGATGAATTCGTTGGCCAGAATTTTTGGAGTACTCCAAGGGGTCAAATTTTGAAAATTTAGAGTCAAAAAACGCTAAAAAACGTGTTTTTCAAGATTTTGGTGTAAATTGCTATCTTAAACATAGGAACATATGGTATATTCGTATCAGCGTGAAATTTCCTACAAGAATCGCACATCAAATTGGTTTAAATTATTCTTTGAAAATTCGCCCATCAACTCATGCTGCATGAATGGTTAGTTAGCGAATTTTTGAAGAAAATGAAGCTATTGCAGTGGCTTCAAAATTTTTGTAATACTAATTTTTGAAAATTTTTCTTCGTGGAAATCCGGTTCAGACCATTCTAAAATTATTCCTGAAATTCAACACTTTTTCACATATATGTGTCACTCCAGATCCAGACAATACCTGACCGAGGAATCGAGATAAAACATCAATAAAATTTTTTTAATGTCAATAATATCAAAAGAAAGGATGATTTCGTTACCCAAAATTTTTGGAGTCTTCCAAGGGTTCAAATTTTGAAGATTTTGAGTCAAAACTCGCTAAAAAACTGTTTTTTTTTTTTTTTTTTTTTTTAGGTTTTTGGTATAAATTACCATCTCAAACATAGGAACATAAATGAAATCGGCGTGATTCGGAATCAGCGTGAAATTTTTTATAAGAATCGCCTATCGAGCTGGTTTACATTATTCTTTGAAAATTCGCTCATCAACTCATGCTGCACGAATGGTTTGTTTTGAAAATTCAATCCCCTGTTTTCTACACTTTAGACAAGACTGACGGTAACACCAAGATACGCGGCACAACTAGGCCCCAAATGGGATCGGTATACCAAATTTCATTAGTTTTGGTCCATAGTAACTAAGCAAAATGCCGCGGACGGCGTACGGCTGGATTTTTTCAAATTCGATTTGACAAAATGACAAAATTTGAAACAAAATGTTTCGTGCTCGATTCCAATGGTTCGTTATTGAAAATAATAAGTACAGCCAAAATTGCTATGAACAGGGCTGATACAAAACAGAAAGTGCCGAAAACGATGTAATTTTTGGGTACCTACCTCTAGGAAATTGGTTAGGTACAGCTAGAGCTAAGGCTCACTGCATCCATAAGTTTTACATACATTAAAAAATTGTTATAAATTAATGAATAGATTGACCCGTATTGCCTAATAATACCTCTCCTGAATAAGTGTATATGTCCAGGAAAATTTCGCCTTTGTAAAGAATAAAAGGAGTTGTTGTCAAAACTCTTTAGGAATTATTTCTGTTCTGTTATGATAGTAAGAATCACTGTTGATGAGAGACGTTGTTTATATTTGTTTATCATTTTAAAGCCAAGAGAAAAGCCGTCAGCCAAATTTATCCACATAACCTATATAAATTGTTTCAAAATGAATCGATTGGATATTAATATTTATCAGAATAAATAGAAAATTAAAAGCTTCCTATTCAAGGAATTGCCCCTGGTATTCCTCGACTGGCGAGCCAATCCTAGCAATCAACAACAATTATGGTGGTTTATTAACCACATTTTGCGCAGGCGTTAGGAGAGTGAGGGGACGATACGAAATAGGACTTCTCTAGCTACAGGTAGGTATATGGTTACATTAAAGAGCCTAGAAGGAGATGAGACGGTATACCTGTAATACCCTAAGAGAGCCAATCTGATCCATAACCATTACACACGTTTCGACCCATTCAATTCCTTTAAAAAAAATGTTCTCCAAATATAAAAGGTTGTTATCAACGTGTGATTTCCCTTTTCTCCCATGAGAAGGAAAGATTATTTAGAAATAATGCAATAGGTACTTACGAAATTGTGTCCCGACGATTGATTCGTGATACCTACTCGAGCAGCAACAGTGTAAGATCGAATTTGTGTCCACATAAATAGGCCCTAAAATTTAATCTACGCCATCTTATTCAGAATTCATCTTTTGAAACAGAATCTATTAGAAAAAATTCAAAATCCAGGAAATCCTTAGTGTTTGTTTGCATTTCTGAGAACTGCATCAAACCCAAATCGTTCAAATTTTGATGGAAAATACCTAGTTCTGTGCTAGGTTAACGATGGCCTCATATGACTGATTTACTTGACTTATTTCATATAGCTCTTGGTCAGAGCAACGAGCCTCTACGAAGTATCGCTATCTTGGCCAAGCTCTTCAATTGACCCCAGGACTTTCCAGCTTCCATATCCTCTCCCTCCACACTTCTGCGAGAGGTTTCTGGTGGTCAGATAACCCTCTTGCGTGGCCCGTGGCACTCGAAGGCAAGGTGATCTTTGCGGAGCGTATGTCCGATCCAACCCCACTCCCTTTACCTGATCTGGACTTCTATTGGGAGTTCTCAAGTTCTTCTCCATAGGTTGTAGATTACAGTCGGCCAGAAGATGCTGAATATTCTCCCATTTTACACCCCAAGTTTTACAACCATATAGGAGGTCAGCCTTTACGTTTGAGCCAAAGATTCTCAGTTTGGTCTTTACGCTGATTTCTCTCAAGCGCCATATGGGTAAAGAAGAACAAATGCAGCATTTACCATGCAAATGCGTGCTGCAACGTCGGCTGCACCGCCTCCTTTGATAATCACTAATCACACTACTCGGGTAAGTGAATGAATCCACCTCTTCAATCGCCATTCCACTGACATGGAGAGGACGATATGAGATTATATTGGATCGCAGTTTTCGTTTTGTTTTCATTCACGTTGAGGCCTTTCGCTTGGGCAGTTGATCAGAAATCCGCTAGCTTATCCCGCAAGCCCTGGAATCGAGAGGAAATCCAGATCCTCCAGTCTTTTCGCCAGCGTCCACTGAATGCCTCTAGCTCTTCTCTCAGTCACTTTTAGCATAATCTCGTCCATTACCACAAGGAAGATTGTTGGCGAAAGGATACATCCCTGTTTGACCCCAGAGTTGACAGCTAAAGGGGAAGAAAGGCTTCCTTGGTGAACTACTTGGCATGCCACAGGCTGAGGCAAGTCACAGTAGACCTACTCCAGAATACCAACCATCTTCTCCCATATGAACTTCGTCCTAATCAGATAATACGTATTGATTGCGTACCTGTTCAAAAACTCCTGAACCTCCTCTTTTGCTACTTATTGTCGCTTTAAAACTCTTGTCAACCATTTCTGTTCAATCAGATGAAGTCTAAACGCGAAGATCAAACTTGAGGAAGCAAAAATTTTGAAGTGAGCTCTCTGAATAGAAAATTAACAGGAGTCAATGAAAAACGTTGTCCAACTTTGTAGGCAACTCATTATTTTTGTGGAATTAGGTATAAAGTTTTTCGCTGACTCTGGTTTCATTCTGTTGTAATGGTTTTCCACAACTTCATTGCAAGTGACCTAGTTCATATGATTTCTCTGCCTGTTAGATAAATAATCTACTGTTGGCTAGAGTCCCACGTGACTTCACCCCCATCAAGTTAGGTCTCCTCTATTCCCTTCTAAGCTCTTTGGTCTACACGGATCCCATCACTCCCCACTGCCTGGACTCTTTCATCCTCACCTTTTCCTCGCCTGTCGATCGCCACCCGAGCCGTTTGAGGCGCGAGACGATGCCCGGAGACTTGGGCGGGGCAGGCGACGCTGGCGCGCTCTTGTATTCTTTTTTCTCCTCTCGTCCAGTTGATGCGGAGCGACGTCCCTTGTCGCTGTTAGAAGAGGGCGAGCCTGCGCCTCCATACCGCCATTCCGGTTCGACCAGCGAATGCGATCTGGCCTGTAAAGTACAACAAATGCATTGATGTATTGAATTCCTAAACATCAAAATCCAAAGAGTCCACGACTGTTGATATAAACTACTGATTGCTTCTTCAAGCCCAGGATCCTTGTGACCTATTCAACAACTCAGCTTTGCATGGTTAATAATCTCCTTAAGCTAAGTGTACACCAGACAAAATCTCTAGAGAAAGTCTCGATACCAATCTCACGGTGTTGTCCACTTGAGATTGCATCCGCTCTCGAGACTGATTCGTGAGACTCCATAGCCACTGAAGTCGCGAGACCTGGAATATTAAGTTTCCAATTGAGAGTCAACTCAAACACAGTCGCACAACTCAAATATCAGTATAATACAAGCGTCAAGAAGTCTCCGAGACCTTGAAAAATCTTCAGGAGCTGGCAGAAGACTGGTGACCAAGTCGCGAGAGCTGGAAATCGCAAGTTCACTTGTGACCTGTGCAGTTGTGCACTCTCGGAGACATGTTCGCCTTGTCTCCGATACTGCTCTCTGGGCCATGTCCATTTGCGATTCGAGTCTCATGACAACTCTCAAGACTACTCTCAAGACGGTTTTGTCTCAGGTGTACACTTAGCTTTAATTATAATCTCATTTCTTCATAGTTAAGAGATTGTCGAGTTCCCCATCTGCAACTGACTTGGAAAACGTAGGAAGATCCCTCCATTTGGCTTGTTTAGGAACGACTGTTTTAATTGTTTGGCAAGATCTACAATACCTGATAGATACTTTGATTTCCCACACAAATAGTCGAGATGGGGGATAATTATGGACTCTTGGAAAGCTGATACAATAATATTTCCCAATAAATTATTTTAAAAATCCATGTGGAGGATACGATTTGGCTAGATATATTTTAATGGTGTATAGTACATAATGTGTTTGGATACCCATGAATATTTTCAAGATACAACAAAGAACAATATGGATAAAAAATATAGCGAAATTCAGAAAGAAATAAGTATAGAGAAAATTGGAACCACAGTATTATTCGAAACTGCCAAGGAGATCTGGAAAGAGGTTTGGTGGGGATCGGGGAGGTACCTACCCTGCCAAAAATACCAAAAGCGTTGTGGGTTCGATTCGTAGGTAAGAAATTTATGTTGGAAATTAAACATAAAGCATGCTGGCACATGGTCGGTGGGACAAAATAAGGGGACCGTGCAAAAAGCGAGGCCATACAGATAAAGAATGATACAGGAGGTGCTTGAAACAAAATGGTCTGCAGATTAGTGACCTTGGGTACCTTAGGGATCGAACACCCATTCAGATTCGGCAGCTTTACGAAACAAACACAAAAACAAGGCGATGAAAAACAGCCGTCCAAATTGCTGCAAAATGAAAAAAAAATGAGTTTGTTCGAAATGGCTAGGAGGAGTCAAATGAGCCTTTCATTTAGCAGCTTTCGGAGTAGTCAAAAACAATTACAAAACTGAACCTTGCTAACTTACAGGGACGTATGCATTGGAATATACCTTTAAAATTAAGCCAACTTTGAAAAATAGAGGCTGCCGAGAAAAACTGTGGTTTTTGAAACCTGTGGTTTTTCAAACGGCGGTTTTCTAAAACTGTGGTTGCCTAAACCTGTGGCTTTCTAAACTGTGGTTTTCTAAAACTGTGGTTTTCTAAACCTGTGGTTTTAAATTCTGTACAGTGGTTTTCTAAAATTGTGGCTTTCTAAACTGTGGTTTTCTAAACCTATGCCTTTCTAAAACTGTGGTTTTCTAAACTGTGGTTTTCCAAACTGTGGTTTTCTATCGAATACATGATTGTATTTATGAAAAATTGTATTTTTAATATTTGTTTGTATTTTTAATAAGTAGTCCCCATTTTAGTTCAGCCAAACAGTTTTAAAATAACTAATCACTGGAACTGCCCATTCCAAATGTTAAACTGATAACCAAACACATTCAGGGGGTAAACAGGACTTTGGTGACCATGACTAGATAGCAAGGAACAGCTAAAACCATTTGACAGGATTAGTTACGTACCACGATCGATAATTGTGAAACTAAGTGGTATACGAGTGGTTAAAGTTACTTATTAACGTTTAACTAACCACCCTCAGATTTGAATCAGTCGTTTCAAAAAGTTGATATCAATCGAGATTATTCAATGTTGATGCTACCTATATGCGTTAGGTAACAATAATTACGAGTTTCCGTTAATTTATGAGGAATTTGTGGGTTTTGAAAGGACTGTTCCAATATTGTGGGATGCATTGGAGATGGTTACAGCTACAGAAACTGTAATGAATGTGAACTTAGTAGGTAAACAAAGTTGGAAGGGCCTAACAAAAAAGTGGCGAGGTTTCTATAATGGTATAAATTCAATGCTATGACACTAAACAGGTTTATGGTGAATTGTGCAAATGAGGAAACACTAGTGTAGCCATCAGGGTTAAAAACACCAATAAAGTTTTAATGAAATTCTCGTAGTATGCCTAGCCTTGTTTCCCGTAACTGCCGCTAGTTGCACCACCATTCACCGCGGTCGACCAGTACGTACATTTTAGAAATTATCAAAAATTGTCAAACTCCGTGAAATAATCATAAAAGTAACAACTAAATAATCATATGTTAGTTCCGGAGTTAATATGAACCCTAGTGTTAAACTAATTAATATGAATGATTAAGAGAAACTAATGGCAGAACGTGGGTTGAGAGAAACTGTGATATGTTGAAGTAACACAGTTTTCTTCTAGCGCTAATGGTAAATAGGAAGGTACTTGAAAGGTTGCCTTGTGTGTCTTCTAGGTGAGGTTACATCGCAAGTTACGTCACAACAATAAACAATGTAACGACTACCGACAGCTATGGATTCAGTGTGAGTAAAAACCCATTTCTTGGTCAAGTTCCTGCCATTTTATTCAGACTGATTGCTTTGGACTATAGAAGTTGGTCGGAATTCGGAAATTTCGACCTCGGATTCGGATCCAGCACCTTAAAGAAACCTTCAAACTCCAAAATCCGATCAGTTTAAGGCAGAAGCATTAGAAACTAAACAGCTGCTGAAAATGCCGGGGTAATATCGCAAGGTTAAAGCTGGCGTTCAACAACTGTGACCTCATCAGTCAACGGATCAATGTTGTTCCACGAAAGAATCCAAAACTGCATGGAATACCTTCCTCTTGTGTTTTCGTCATGTTGTGCAGCCAGCAGCAAAGCGTGAAAAACTGGACAGAGGCTGTCTTCCTTTCTATTGATATGATCGTGCCTCTTTGGCAAAAAATCAGAGGTTCGTGGACTCTGGAGAAAAGAAAATGTCCTTTGGCCTGTCCTGGCCTTTGTCGTCTCTTAGCATTAAAACCCTAGTTATTATAATATTCGAGAAAAACTAAGTGGGATGAAAAAAAGCCCCACTTGCAGGTCCGCCGGAGGGGAAGGGCGGTGATCCAGGTCCAGCATTGATGGTAATGATGTGGTTAACGGGAAATAGTTTGAAAAATCATGGTACCTACTTCGAAGGGGTTCGAACCTTATTGTCACAGCAAAATCTGATGGATTCCACTATAAGTCACCATTTAACCACCACGGCCATCGATGACCGATTGTTTTGTCTCTCATTTCTGCTGAGGAATGAGCTTTCGTTTGCAACAATGATATTGTAGGAAGAATCCGAAGCCACCTAAACTCCTTGAGGCGACTTTAGCGCAACTTAGCAAGCGTTACGGGAAAGACGAGCTGAAATCGAACTGCCCTATCAATGAGGAACTTGCATAGTTTAAAAAGAAAAGTCTGAAAGACAACTGATAATTAGTGCACTACTGCTACTACATTCAGGGCAACTTAGTACTGCGCGATCACAGCACTCTCTTGTGGTTAGTTTTCTTCATGTGACGTCAAAAATGGTTTCTCCGGAACTGAAGAGATTTTCGTCCTCATCTTCTCCACACCAGAACGATCTTTTTTTCTCTTCATTTTAACCCTTTAAGGCTTTGTGGTTCCTATGTTGACCCATGCTTTTCCCTGAAAGCGCAAGGCAAATACGCAAGATACTAGGTTTGTGGTTCGATATTTAGAATCAATATCCAGCTCTAATCAATTTAGCTACTCTATCGATTTGTAGCTTCAGAAAATCACTGTTGTTCACTGTTGTCAGCGCATTCTGTTGCGTATATATCTGAATAGGGAAGGTGGTGCATGTGGCAAACATTGGAACCACAAAACCTTCACGGGAAAGTTCCTTCCGTCCTTTGGACCTTAAAGGGTTAAATCCGCGTATTCTATGTTATTTCATTCCAAATAACAATACAAGAGACAGAAAAAATTGTATTTTCATACATAGATATGCAAGTTCCCCGTTGGAGAGGTTCTACCACTAAGTGTACTTAACATGTGTGGTTACCTAGGTGAATAACACTGAAAACCACCAAGGGTGACTAATGGATGTGACAAACTGATTCAGGCATTGAAAAATGTGATTTTTACACTTACAGTGTCTCTTCTATGGCACGAATCACAAATTCTGTCGTCGTCATCATCAACTGGCCGCTCTCGAGAGCCTTTTCTGCTACCAGCGATGCTTTTTCTATCGCTGCTGACAAAAAAACCATAAAACACACGAGTGTACTACTAAATCTGAACTAAAGGACGGAATTATCGACACGACTTTGAATAATTCGTTGTACTATTCAATTAAGCCCTTGAATGGCATAATCAAGTAAGTCCACTCAATCAAAGCTTAGGTTCTGATCAACGGATAGTATGTACCTTGAACTTTCTGTTGAAATTTTGAATTTGAGCGTTTTTTCACTAACAGCCACTTCAGTTACAGTTTCCTCTTCGTCTGTACTTATATCTGCAATCATGTCTTCGTCCTCTTCATCTGGATGCTGAACATTACAAAAAAAATTGCTTAAAACCCTCGGAATTTGTTGAAGTAGATGTACATAACTTGTGTTAACACAAATTTATGAATTTATATAGGTAGGTATCTATTTCTTTAGTACATACTTTCGGTAGAGATCTACGGATAGCGGAAAGTACCTAAATAACAGGGAGATAGGTGTGGTGTCAAACCATGAGACAACATTGAGAAATGAAATAGAGTATGATTGTCATGCATGTACACTTGATAGAAACAGATCATTTGGCGAAAGGATTTCACGTTAGGTTCATACTGTGTGTCACTTATATTTCGACAGCTGCGTTGCAAAAGCCTGTAAGTTCAGAACCTGAAAGTGTCCAGGGGACGGAACAAAAGGCGGAGGCAAAAATCCTGTAAGTTGAAAAAAAAAAAAAAACGATAACGCCATGTGGGTGAAAAATCCTGTATTTTATCAACCGTTTTATTGCCCTTCTCATTAATGTCGCAGCAACTTCCAGGGCTTTGCTCTGTGATGGAGAGGTTTCTAACTTACAGGTTATTACATACTGCCATAGAGAAGAAATGGAGCGCTGTAGTTCGATTCTGTTCTTACTAGCGAGTGTGCAAGGCCCACATTAACCAATATAGCTCAAAACTTTATTTTCGGGGAAAAAATGTTCTTACAGGCTTTTGCAGCATGGCTGTCGAATTGGTGTTTCATGCGTAGGTAGGTCGTTTCTAACTAAGGCAAGGCTCAGTTAATATTGAATTTCATGGGTCCTATCTTAGTTGAATCGTCATGGAAGAATAAAAAAACATACACTACCTAGTATTTTCAAGTTAAATTCAAAGTTTTATATTTTACATTGATGGCAATTTCAAATAATATAGAAAGGATTTAATTTCAGATAAGAAAAAACCATGAATCTGATTGGAAAGTCTAAAATTTGTTTTTGAAAGCCTTAATAATGACTTGGAAAAATATTCTAATTGTCTACATAGAGAATATCAAATAGCCAAACTGATAAAGGGAAGTGACTATTCCAGTTGTCTGGGCCATCGTTGTCTGTTGTCGTTTGTCCAATTGTCCAAGAGGAAAGTAAAACAACTCACTACTGGCATTCGACTGTTTCTTTTTTGGTTTGTAGTTACCAACATGATTAGTTGACAAAATCCGGGTTAACCAATGTTGTTTTTCTCACCTCTAGACCTCTCTGAACACGCCCACATAGGTAATATCCGTCAATTAAGTAGTAGATTTTTTATTTTTGTCCAAAATGGTGATCGATCGATGATATTATGATGTAGGAGAGATAAGATGTTATTCACAATGTAATGTAATAGTCATTCCAGTCCTACCACTCTACAGATGTAGCTACACCAAGAAAATTAGGTATAGAAATATTAATGTGGGAAACAGTATTGAAACAATCGTTTTGTTATTCGGAAGATACCAGTTACCATACTGGATTCTAGCAACAATCATGGGTGCTAATGGTATAAGAATCGATTAGCTGATTTGTTCACTAAATAACGACAGTCACAAGGATAGCTGTTGGCCTAGTTCTATTCAGTAGACCATCCCATTTCAGCAGACCCATAGAGCACTTCGAGGAGGTAACTGTGGAGGAAAGACTAAAGGCCGGCAAATCCAGCAAGCCTAGCGTTTGTGTGATCTACCCAAGGAAGATGGAATTAGTTGCCAACTTCCTTGGATCTACCCAAATTCCTGCTGCCGATTCGTTCGTCTACAAACAAAGAAGGAACAAATTTACTCCTGAAACACGATATGGTGGGCAGGAAGAATTGTCCCACAGGAACATAATGGGATGATCAACTGCCTAGAACCAGGCCAAAAGCCCAATAACCAGCCTGATGTTGCAAGCAGCTGTTAGGCGTTACTGTTTGTCGGGTCTACCTGGGAAAATGTGATGCTGGTTTTACGCACGGAGTAGCTGCTTTGGCTTTTCAGAGCGTGTTTGGTCGGGGAAGGCGGCCCTGAAGGTCCATTGCTAGAGGCAGCGTCCACGATGGAATTTTTGTGATGGGATTCGTTTAACCGTCTGTAGTACTCTAAAGCACTCCTCACTGGGTCAATCATCATAGGCTGCAACATTAAAGACACATCAATGATACGAATCTACATTATACAATTAAGTTCTATGTGCTGAGATACAAAACTAACATTATAGTACCTACCTAGTAGATGGTAGTACAGTTCTAAGTTGGCCAAAAGAGCCATCCAATAAATAATAATGGGAGCATACGAATATTTCGTCGTAGACGCAAGGGTGACTTTGTACATCTCCATTGCTGATAGAAGCATATCAACCTCCCAAATACATTATCAGTATAACAATATCCTAGGATCCAACTTGAATCAAATGTATGCAATTCGGAATCTCTGTCGAAGAAATCGTTTAGAAAGGCGGATAAGAAAAATGCTGTATTCTCGGCCATCTTTATGAGATTGTTATCTCAATATCCTCAACCATCAGAGTTCCAAACATCAGCTGATGAATAGCAGAAGTGGGAAGTTATGGCTTCTTGGATAATGTGCTCAATTGTTATGCACGACATGGCTGGAACGTTTTTCGTCTGGAATGCTTTTAAAAATGAGACTCGATTAGGTAGGTACCTATTGCCAGCCACCTAATAGTTGAGTTGGAATTGATAAACCTTCTCTAGACTATAAGAATTGAATGGGTTATTTATCTAACAGTAATAAACCGACAGCCACGCTGCAAAAGCCTGTAAGAACAATCATTTTCCGAAAATAAGGTTTTGAGCTTTATTGGTTAATGTGGGCCTTGCGCACACGTTAATAAGAACAGAATAGTACTACAGCGCTCCATTTCTTCTCTATGCCATTTTGTAATTACCTGTAAGTTAGAAACCTCTCCTTCACGGAGAAAACCCTGGAAGTTGCTGCGACACTAATGAGAAGGGTACATAATAAAACGGTTGATAACATACAGGATTTTACACCCACATGGCGTTATCGTTTTTGTTTTTTTTTCAACTTACAGGATTTTGCCTCCGCCTTTTTTTTCGTCTCGTGGAAACTTTCAGGTTCTAAACTTACAGGCTTTTGCAACTCACCAGTCAAAACGTTAACACTGCAGTGAAATTTGGTAGTGTTCATGATAAAAGACAGACAATAAATATTATGCTTACAACAAGTTCTGTCAAGAGTTCGCCGAGAGCTTCGAAGAGGGGGAGAAGCACGAATCCTATGAAACTGCATTGGGACGAGGGTTTGGTGATTTTCTCGCGGTCCATAAACGGCGTCACGGGTAGGCCTTCCATCTTTTCAGCGTCACTTTGTGTAAAAAATTCCTTAAAAATAGATCGACAACAATAATAATACGAGTGGTAAGTAGATCTTTTCACCGATTTAGTGTGAGTAGGTTAAAAAAAAAAAAAAAAAACACTAGCAAATCTAGTAGATTGATACTTACTTGCAATAAGCGATCCAACCAAGGTTCAGCAACTTCCAATGGTCTTGCTTCGTTGGAAATGTCAGCAACTTTGATCAGCACCATACACAGCTGTAATAAAATATCAATTCAAAAATCTACTGTGATAATATTATCTCTGTAACATGCGTTGTGTTTTATTTATTTTGTGTAATTCGTACCTCTTCTGAGGCCCCTTGAGGGCGAAAGAGCTTAGCTACCTCGACAATTGGTCAATAAAAACCAATGAAATAGAGAAGTGCCGATTTACTTCCCCGCTCAAAACCTCCCTTTATAATTCGATAATTTTCATTCTTGTATAAATAAAATATCCGAATTAGAGAATGAAACGTGTATGCTAAATCATTATTTTATTTTATTTTTCAACTTCACCATCCACTCTCACCTAAGAGAAGAAGTAAGAAATGCGTTGAGAGTTGAGTAGCTCCATTTGATTTGAATTCATATGCGGGGGAGAGGAAAATCCCACTTGGAACCTAATACGGAAAAAGCGAGATCTTCAAATAATATTCAAGCAAAATGGAGCTCGGAGACAGCCTTGTTTTGGTATTCAGGTGCCGAGCTAGTTTTCACACTTGGATCAGGGAAAGGTGTAGGTGGGTAATCTTGGGCCTGGGAATACACAGGTAGCTTAGTTTGCATTTCAATTTTCTGTAACCCGCTTCTCTCGAGAGGGCTGTGGTAGACGGTTGGAATAAGTGTCTTCTTCAGGTACCTACCTATTTTCACATTCATCTAATCATTTATTTATTTTGTAGGATGAAGCTTTGTTTTTATACAATCCCTTGTTATATTTTTACCTATACATAGGTACATATATATTTATTTTATCTTTCAATTATCAAGGGGTTTAAACATTAGATTTATACCTCGCCAAAGCGCCATTATTTGCTTTCATCAATATATACTCTATATTACCAGCATACCTAATACCTACCTACCAAGGTAAAAAGGTACGTTGACGATTTATTTATGGTCTTTTTCAGAAATCATAGTTATGAATAGGGGTGCGTTTGAACCGATTTTTCGGACTCCTTGGTTCGAGTTTGAAAAGAATAGTTCGAGTTCGTCACAAACTGTTCGAGTTCGTCACAAACTGTTCGAGTTCGTCACGAACTGTTCGAGTTTGTCACCAACTGTTCAAGTTCGAATACAGGGTATGGTTGAAGACAGGTTGGTCCCTTTAACGTGAACATGCCATTTTGTAAGAAAGAATTAAGTGATTCATTTATTTAAAAAAAAAAAGTCTACTAACTGAGTAGGCAGTGTTGTGGCGGGGAAATCGTTAAAAAGCTGAAGGTGTCACTGCGTAACCACCTCAGCCATCGAAGACCTGATTTCTGTCTCTCATTTCTGCTGAGGGACGAGCTTTCATTCCCAAACTTCCGCCGGGCTAATGAACTGAGACCTCCGGACTCAAGGTAGCTCAACATCCTGACCAAGTGACCACCAACGCCACTCCTGAGTGGTGAGTGGTGCTGGCAAGTGAGAGTTGCTGACAATGGGGCGGACGCCAGATCGGTTGGCAGTTGTTTTTCGCTCCAAAGTGAGAGAACCGGAGAATTAGAAGGGGCCCGCATGGCAACCCATAATAGTCACCCGAAGACACTGCGATTTTAAGAAGTGTAATCCTGAGAAGCTTTTTGTGATGTAAGCAGAAAGGAGAGAGAATTGAATTATGATAATTGCAGTCGTGTGCGCCTTTCTGGGAGTCGGAGGATTGGACCTAACTGTGCCACTTGTTGTGGCCGGGAAATCGTTAAAAAATTAAGGTACTTCGAGGGGATTCGAACCTTATTGACACAGATTGACACCTTCAGATTCCACTGTGTGTCACCGCGTAACCACCTCGGCCATCAAAGACCTGATGTCTGTATCTCTTTTCTGCTGAGGGGCGATCTTTAGTTCACAACAGCAGCATAGCTCCCTCACATTGGTAACCTCCACATATAGAATCAGTTGGTGAACATTTCAGCGAAATTGGTAGAATTGTTCCGGAGTTGTGCCAACGCAACAAATGTCAAGTTTGCGCTTGCGCAGTAGTAGCTTTATTTTAGCATAGTTATTTGTCCTCTACCCTGTTTTGAATTCAAATTTTAAAAGCGTTGACTTACCAAATTTATGTGCGATTTATTATAGTAGTCAAAACCCTGCAATACGGCGTCTCTAAATTGAGCCAAAATTTCATTGTGTCGCGCCATGTCCGTGGCGAGTATGCACCTGAGAAGGAAACGAAAATTATAATATTATTTATGTGATGTAAATAAATTGACATTAGTCGACGAACAATACGGAATCACACTTTGATTTTAAATGCAGGAATCTTAGGAATATAGGAAATAATAAAATTGATTCTAGAAGTTTCAAAAAAAAAAAAAACATCTTGGGGCGCCACATTCCCTTGGCTGTTTGGATTCTTCGAAGAGAGAATTTCTGGGACACGAAGGAACGCGAGTATATATAAATTCTTGGATAACTCAAGGAGGGTTTGTGTGCAAATAATCCCACTTCTGAAGATTCCCGCAAGACGGTAATAAATCAAAGAGCGATTGCTTAGTAAAGTTACTTTTCCCCCCATCGTCTCTTCAACTCCAAAATCTACACCCTCATGAACTGAGCTCATACCAAACTTTGCAAGGACTTCAACTTAGTAAGTTATACCACTTGTGGGCTAATGCGGTGAGTATGGAGCGTCCGTATCCTTTAGAGCGTGGTTTCTAGACGTTTTAATGTTCCCACGAGGGAGTTACGAGGTATTTGAGGATAAGGGAAAGTGCCCTAATATGGAATAGTCTCGTAAATCGGCCATATTTTAGCTGCCATCTAGTTAAAGATGTCTTGGTACCTGGTAGAAAGGGCCTAGTAGTAAGCATGAAGTTTAAGAAGTTGTTTGCTGTTTCGTTCCTCACAAAAGAAATTAATTTGATTCTATTGGATATACACAATTTCGTTTGATTCAAGTTCCAAAATACGTTTTGCTTATTGATTTTCTTCAAACGTTTGTTTCATCATCACCAGAACCGATTTTAATCAGGAAATTCAGTGAACCCTAATACTGCTATACTACATTGAATACTGTTCGTGTCACTGGTCCTAATCTGGTTTGAGAGAGGTTACCAGTAATAAGCAGTAGTGAGAATCCTAGGTGAACCTCATAAGGCATTCATCTGTTTACACGGCTTCCCCTTCCACAGTAATGTACATAAGGTTAGTTGCAGGTAGTTAGTCGGAATACCGAAAAAAAAGTCTGCTAAGTTTGGTGTGGCACATAGCTTCCTCGTATCCATAGCATTAATGAATTCATCAATTCACATTGATTATATTGACATGCACAGGGAATCATCAAAGGGATTACTACCTGCATAATCCCTGAAAATTCCATCGGAATCGGATGAAAATTGTTGAAGTTATGAGTGCTTCACGTTTGCGCAGTGAGTACCACTGATCCGATCTTGATGAAACTCCTCGGGCATTATCGAATCTCCGATCCTAAACTGCCCTCAAAATTTGAGCAAAATCGGACCATTAGGTCGCGAGAAATTGATGTTTCTAGGATTTCACGATTTCATAGGGGACTATCCAGGGCCTAACCGGCGTAATCCCCGAAAATGCCATTAAAATCGGATGGAAATTGTGGGAGTTGTGCGTGTTGCAAGGATTCCCGGGCACACAGACAGACAGATAGACAGACAGACACGAAACCAAAATTGTTCAGGAAAGTCTAAAACGTAAGAATCGAGTTGAAATTTGGATTTTGGAGGTAAAAAAATTGTCACCTCCCAAAAGTGGAAACAATGCTTGTAGGTACTACCTTGGTAAACTCGGAAGCAAAAACATTATTATTTATTCAGAGACGTTTCGGGTCTTCACTAGATCCATCGTCAGGCACCTGAGAGCAACCCCAAACAATTTTGAAAAGTTTTTCAAAACAATTATGAAAAGTTTTTCAAAATTGTTTGGGTTTTTCTAGTGAAAACCCAAACATCGATGAAAAAACTTTTAAAGTTAGGGTTTTTGGCTGAATCCCGACTAACTACTTGCAACGAAATAATCATGCAGATGACCATTTCTTCCACAACAAAACCAAGGTTGACGCAGATTTGATTGAGTCACACTGACTAGCAAAGACGCAAACAAATAAGGATTTTATTGAAATTTGACTAGATAGCCCCAGGCAGACGTTCACATGCGGATTCAGCATTAAAAACCCTACAATTTGAACCCTATTTCATCACTATACCCTTCCGATTATTTTGACGTCCCAATTTATTAAACTTGATCTCAAAATTTGACCAGATTGCCCCAGACGTTGCTAGATTGCCCAGACGTACATATTCATATTCATCATTAAAAACCCTACAATTTGAGCCATATTTCATCACTATACCCTCCCAGTTATTTTGATGTCCCAATTTAGCAAATTTGATTGCCTGTAAAATTCACCTGCCCCGGATACGTGCAAGCAGACGTCTAATTATGGATTCTGGGGGTGAAGTAGCTTCATTTTATATCTAGCAAAACTATACCCTTCCGGTTGAAATCACCTGTCACCAGCTCTCGATCTATAAAGAAACCTAGCAGCAAATTTAAATCCAGGAGGACAGGTTGAATTCCTGATCAGCACATTGTGATAATACATTTTCATTCCTTCAAAAAGATCCCACGTTTTCAAAAATGCATCGCATGTTACGTGTTCTATGGTTTCAGAGTTCTGTTCCTCAGAGTCAAAACATTGGCTCATCCGACTTGTTCAGATCGGAGACTCTTAAAGAGGCAGCAGTTTAAGGCCTCATGAATATTCACGAAGAACCCCCGAAAACCTTTGCTGTGTGAAAGCGATACTGCGTCAACTCCTCCCACTCTGGATAAATCGACCAGGCGCAAAATTAGCATCCTGACCTACCACGTGGAGGATCTGAGGAATTTCCATTGACGTTTTTCGACAAGTATAACGGGTTTCCAATTAATGAATCTTAAAGTGATCCTGAGAGTGATGGAGTAATAATACAAAAATAAATGGGGACCTGTAGAAGATAAGTAGTGGGTCTGACAAAGACACGGTCAGATCCCGAGAATTCTTGCTTTTTGTTTCAAATGAATAGCGACTGCTCTTGTAATTTTATTATTACAGAAACGGGGTGTTTTTGAGCAATGCATCCTGTCTGGATAGGACTTATAGTTGTTCAATGACACACCGAAACCTGACGGATTCCACCATTCCCTGATGGAAATCACCCATTTATCATTAGCGGTAAAATGGCGCCCAACGTTGCCCATTGACAACCATGGCTATCGAAGACCGATTGTTTGTCTCTCCTTCCTACTGAGGGGTCAAGCTTTCGTTCACAACAACCAGTACTCTCCAAATTCTAGTAAAATCATTAGGTAGTGGCTACCATTAGTGCAATTGAACTAAAATATCCCCTTAACTATGCCAAGCAGGGTGAGTACCAAGGTAACATACACGATTCAAGGAAATAGAACAAGATTGCGTACCTAGATTTACGTGAGGTCATGATTTACCTACCTAATAATTCCTTCTCTGACTAGTTTGAACTCTTCCGACGTCATGTGCTTGAAAATGTTCGACTCCTCTAACTCCAGGATCCTGAAAGCGATGGAGCAATGGTGGTTTTCTAGTGGTGATATGTCGTTATACCTTAAAGCTAATTCCGTCCGAGCGTTGATCTGAAACAAACATTACCAATATTTAAAAACAACATTGAAAACTTACGAAACAGATACGTTTATTATGTTCCAACTATTCGAGGTTAGCGGCACAGAACCATCGGGAACCTGGCAACTCTTCGACACTGCGATTCTTCAACAACCCTATCGAAGAGTTTCAAAGCAGTTTCTGCAACTCTACGACAGCACATTTTCTGCGATTCTTCGACACTTTTTGACAAAGAGTTTCAACGTAGTTTTCGAAACTCTAGGACAGCACCTTTTCTGCGATTCTCGACTTCTGCCGAGACGGCACCCCTTTACTACCTGCGGACCCTTCAATAATTAGTTCAAGGGCCATTGTCGGGATCCAGCAATAATAGAGGCTTTTACAATGGCCCGTTATCTCAGTAGCTAAGGGTTTCGCAGGCATAACTGGATGTCGAAGAGTTGCACTGTCGAAGAGTTACAAGTGTTTCACGCTGTCGAAGGTTTCCAAGACGTTTTCGGTTGCAATTCTTCGACTTGTCGAAGGATCCCAGTGTCGAAGATTCGCAGGGAACGTGCTGTCGTAGAGGTGCGATGTGTGCTTTGAAACTCTTCGACAGAGGGCTTGTCGAAGAGTTGCCCCTCACCCGAACCATCTGCGCAATCTCTTATGAATATTCGAATATTCTGCCTGTTCCAACTGGTTTGCAACTTACCCTACTTATGA
Source organism: Lygus lineolaris (assembly GCA_030264115.1). Classification (NCBI taxonomy): domain Eukaryota; kingdom Metazoa; phylum Arthropoda; class Insecta; order Hemiptera; family Miridae; genus Lygus; species Lygus lineolaris. The sequence continues at coordinate 16,344,808 of JAEMON010000014.1, read as the reverse complement.
GAACTGGAATTCTGTTCCAACTGCCACAGCAAGTTGCACTCAACTTGAATATTCTCACCTCTCCGGAGGTGGGTGAGCTGAATGCGGGGAAACCTTCTGTTATCCCTCAGGTTTGTTCCAACTAGAAGCGCAGTTCGAATATTCGACAATCTTCAAGCTGAGGATCGCACTCAACTTTGGCCTTGGGAAACAATCTTGAGAATATTCGAATCTATATATTACCAAACTGAATATTATTTCATCTTCTTCTTCTATTTCCAATTTAACTCTATTTTCAACTGAATATTATTTGAATTGCAGAGTTTAGTTGGAACAAACCTATGGATACCAGGGTTACTTTGGAAAATCAATTACAAATAGGTACCAAGATACTACTAGTTATAAGTGAGTATGTAAGACCTACTTATGTATTTTGAAAATAAAATTACAAATTCCAGTAACCTCCAGGTTCAACCAATAAAAAATAAATAATTATTAAGAGCCATTCTATGTAAAGATGATGCTCGATTTCGGATTTAAAATGATTACGAACTAAATAACTCGCGATGAAGTTGTGGAAACCCATTTCAATAAAAAGAAACCGGAGTCAATGAAAAACGTTGTCCATTTCCACGAAAATAATGAGTTACAAAATCGATTTCGACGGTTAAGCCATCATCAATAACAAACAAGAGCTGAAGGTACATCAGAGAGAGCCCAGCTTATATGTGCGTATTCGTATAGGCACAAGAGAATGGGATTCTTTGGTCGAGAAAAGTGAAGAGCTGATGCCCCCTTTCACTTTGTCTGCCCTTGATTGGCAGTGGTGATTCCTCCCGGCCCCTTTCACTTCTCTTTGCCAATAGGATTCAAGTTGCCTCCCAACCCTTTCATTTTGCCGAGACCCGATTGGGTATTCTTCTCAGGCCCTTCACTTTTCTCGACCAATTGGAATAAAGTTCCTTTTCCCCTGCGACTATTATAAGCTGCGTTCTTTCTTTTAGCGAATTTTCGAAGAAAATGAAGCTATTGCAATGGCTTCAAAATGTATATATTACAAATTTTTGAAAATTTTCTTCATGGATATCCTTTTCAGACCATTCTAAAACGATTCCTGAAATTTAACTTTTTTTAAATATATATATTTATATATGAAGGGTAAGGGGAAAGAACAAGAAATGTCACAAAAAGTTTTTTTTTTTTTTTTTTTTTTTTTAGAAAAATGCGACTTTTTCATTTCGAACTTTAAAAAATCAATATTTTTCGCGTTAAAGTAGAAAAACAAAATTTCCGACATCCACGAGTCCCATTTAACATAATGTAAAAATGTTTTGACTCCGAACACTAACAGAATGCGCTATAGAGATCGAATTCGGAAACAATGGACATTCCCTGTTCTTTCCCCTGACCCTTCATATGCGTCATTCCAGACGGATATCTGAACGAGGAATAGAGCAAAAAATCTGAAAAAATTTCAAAATGTCAATAATATCTTAAGAAAGGATGAGTTCGGTGGCCAGAATTTTTGGAGTACTCCAAGGGTTCAAATTTTGAAAATTTAGACTCAAAAATCACTAAAAAACGCGTTTTTGAGGTTTTTTGTGTGAATTACCATCTTAAACATAGGAACATATGGCATAATTCGGAATCAGCGTGAAATTTAATATAAGAATCACCTACCAAATCGGTTAAAATCATTTTTCGAAAATTCGCTCATCAACTCATGCTGCATGAATGGGACTTTTTTAACTTCAGTTCTTGTTTGTTACTGATGATGGCTTAGCGAAATCGATTTAACTTCGTAACTCATTATTTTCGTGGAGATATACTCGTACCTACGTATTTCATTGACTCAGGTTTCTTTTTATTGAATATAGTTCTCAACATTCTCAAATAACCAAAGCCAAATTTACATGGCTTGAACATATTTCAAACAATGTGTAAGGAGGCTGTAGGTATTTCATGTTCTCGGCTAACGACATTCACAGAACAGGCGTGTGAAACTCGTCTCGTGCTGGCACCACTCGACTCTAATAACCGCGTTACTAATGGAAACTAAATTGAATAGGTGCTCGGTGACGTCACAATGAGGGTGACGCGCTTGAGTGAATTAACTTCCTCCACCCAGTGTCACCTTCACCCATACCTTCTCTACACACGTCTCACCCCATCCCTTCCATATGGAGTTCACGCTAACGTTGATGTGATGAAGAGCTAAGTATATTATGCACCTTCCCGGTTTTCCTTTCCTGGCATTCATGTCTTCATCACATTCTCGTAATAGAATACAAGAATCCAAGGTCTAGAGTTTTTTTCTTCTTTAGCATATAATTAAATAATAACCCGCCAAGCAAACTGGTGGACATTCTAGATTCAGTTTTTGGAAAAAGATTTCGGGAGTATAATGACAGATTATGCTAACCTGTCCAGCAGCAATGATGCGCAACATATTTTCTAGTCTGAAAAAAATGCTGCTGTAAGGAAATTCTTTCATCGCATAACGCTTCATTTTTTTTAAATACCTACGTAATTGAATTGGTTTTAAACTTGGAAAAAGCTCTTTTAGGTTTTATATACTATGCATAGAACCTATCAGTGTTTGGCAAACGCCAAACAATTGCGATTACTGCAATTACTTGCAGTTGCGATTTGCAATTACTTTTGTTTTTTGTTGTAAATCAGGCTCTAACCACTCAATTACCATGTTGGGCCACACCGATGGAACCGCCTGAGTCTCTAGAATACAATATATATCCAATGGGAATCAACAAAATATACGCAATTTGAGTGAAGACTCCAATTATGTAATTGACACTTTTAGCGAATTGCCGAAGAAAATGCAAGCTTCTGCAACGGCTTCAAAATTTTAGGAATCCAAAATTCCAAAAATTGTCTTCATGGACATCAGTTTTAGACCATTCTACAACAATTTATGAAGTTAACCCTTTGATACATATTATTCTAATAAAGTCAATAATAAATACCGAAAGAAAAGATGAGTCCGTTGGCCACAATTTTTGGAGTACTCGAAGAGGTCAAATTTTGGAAAATAAGGGTTAAAAAGTTCCATTCATGCAGCACGAGTTGGTGAGCGAATTTTCAAAGAATCATTTTAACCGATTTTGTTGGTGGTTCTTATAGGCAATTTTGTGATGATTTCGGATATACCATAATAGTTTCCTATGTTTAAGATGGTATTTTCTACCAAAAACCTTAAAAACAGTTCCATTCATGCAGCAAGAGTAGTTTGTTGATGAGCGAATTTTCAAAGAATAATTTGAAAAAATTTGTTGGGTGATTCGTATAAGAAATGTCACGCTGATTCCGAAGATACCATAATGGTCCTCTGTTTAAGATGAAAATTTACACCAAAAACCTCGAAAAACACGTTTTTTATTTTTTTATACCGATTTTGATTCTAAATTTTCAAAATTTGACCCTTTGGAGTACTCCGAAGATTCTGGCCAATGAATTCATCCTTTCTTTCGATATTATTGACATTTCAAATTTTTTGGATTTTCTATTTCTACTCCAGGGTCAGATATCGTTTGGAGTGAAAATATTATATATATTTTTTTTTTCTAAAACATTTGAGGTTTTTTGGGCGATAGTGTCCAACTCAGTTCACCTTTATTTGTGATTCCCAAAGTTATCTACAAAAAATGTTTCTACCTTTCCAGGATTCAAGTACATACCTCCCTACCAGCACCACAACCACCATCACCTGGGCTAATCTATTACATATTTCTCCTTGATGCAATATAACTAAGTTGGACGATTTCTACGTTCTAGACTATTCCTGTGTCAACTAGGTGACCTTTTCAAAAAACAACCTTTCCAACTATTCTCCAGAGAATCGTTTCAAGTTTTCAGAATAAGTGTTTCCGGAGGTCAACCCCCCCATTTCTAGCTATTTCCCTTCGTCCCAGCGAATCTTTCCTCAAGAGGGACTTAATTAGAAACCTTTTTAGACAACATTTTCCTCTCCGTCCAACTTGTTACCTAAACCTAATTTTACGCTTTTCCACGTTTCCCTTGAAGGTTTATCAAAGTCTGAACGGGCTTTGCCCCTCGTTCGGTCAAAAGACATTTTCCTTATTTTTAATTTTCCGTTTCCCTGTTTTTTTTTCTCGAGAGGCGGAAGGGTCTTCTTTTTGTTCTCTAAAATAGCGCCCAGAGTTTTTCCATCGCTAATTCGACTTAGTGACGATAAATGGATTATACCTTAGAGGATTATAACGTAGAGATTATGAATGGATTATAACTTAGAGAAGTTTAATCACATTATATCACAATGTTAGAGGGTATTTTTTAAAGCGACTATAAGACGTCGAAAGTAAAAACGATGAAAATGCATGTTTGAGAATGGCATTTCTAATAATATATTCTAATGAACATCAAGATTTAAAAACGGTATTAAAAACGCTAACAAGGCCTCTGAACATAATCTTCCAAAACTTCCAGTCAGGTGTATGACTTGATGGGCGAATTTTTAAGAACTAATACACTTTCACTGTTGTTATTGTGGCACTCCCAGCAGTTTTTGTTTTTAAATAGTCCACTAAACCATCGGAAGGACGTACGCAACAATTCTCATATACTTAACTTTTTTGCCACCTTTTGGGCAATACATAATCAACATGATTCTGATTTTTTTTTTAACATAATAATATTTTTATTGTAGTATTTAAATTAATGGATTGGGGATCTTTTGGCCATTTGATGAATTATTTCTGATTAAAAAGGTATCTAATTACCTGATAAATATTATTGTAGCCGGGGTGGTCGAGATCATGGCAGATGCTGGAAACGAGAAGAATGAGCACCTCCAATTCACCCACCCTTTTCGGTAAGTCAGCTTTCACGCACATGGCGTACATCTGGAAAAATGTCAAGTTCTAAGTGATAAAATGTCACTACGAGGGATGAATATAATAATATTAATAGGGAAATTAAATATAATGGGGTGATCATTATTATCTCGTCGCACAGTGGCTCAAAATATGGGTTTTCAGGACAAAAATATCGACTTCTCCAGTCTTATAGGGGATTTCGCGCTATATATACCATTATATTTATGCTCCTATATCTAAAATAGCTAATAAGATGCGGTATCTTGAAAAACACTCTAAAATTCAAGTTTTCGACCGATGGGTTTTTGTAAAAAGGGAAAGTTGAAGACCCTAGACTTCTGCGTCGAATGAAACCAACTCCAGCTCACCAACACAACAGCCATGATTTTTGGTGATTCTTCAAAGGTTTCCGTGTTCACGACTGAAAAAAAATCAAGAAAATGGAAAACTTTGAAATTTCGTCAAAAATCGCTATTGATTTGGTGAGCTGGAGTTGGTATTATTCGATGCAGAAGCCTCAGGTCTTCAACTTTTCTTTCAATTGTAAAAAACGCGAATTTTCGAGGTTTTTACAAGATATCGCAACTAATCAATTACTTTAGGTATAGGAACATAAATATGGTATATTCATATTCAGCGCAAAATTTCCTATAAGACTGGAGGGGACTATATTTTAGTCCCGAAACCCCTTATTTTGAGCCTCTGCGCGTACCGACAAATGGAAGAACTGTATCATGCAAATGGGTGGTCTGAGGAGAAATATAATAAACGTTGTGCAATAATTTAATGTAATTTCGTGTACTTACATTAATATTCTTCCTATCTTACGGCAAGAAATACATTGTTTATGGGTGAACTTTTAATTTATCAACTAAATGTGGCAACCCTGATTATAACGCGTCGATTTACCCTGAGATGACCCAGAGGTCCTTAAGACCTGATGGTTTAGAGGTCCAGTTTTAAAGGGACGGATCAGCATGTTTATGTTTCCTGTCCATCTTCCCACTGTGGCCAGAGGAAGGGGAGGCTTCTGGAATAGTAAAAGCCCCCAGGGGTATGTAAATTAGGCTCAAGGTGTTAGTGAAGCGAGCTTTACCCCGCTGGAGATAATCCCGTAAACGTTAAGAGGGTTTTAGAGAACCAAGTTTGTTACACTGAACTTTACGTGCCTATTGTTTACTCGGGGAAAAAGGCTGAATATTGAAAACTGAATTTATTATCCCGTGAGGCTCTCGCGAAGATAAAGTAGAAGTTCGAACCTGGTTGCTCACCAGTTCTCCATGTTGATTTAATTTTATCGGGTTTCAGCCTGGGTTTGAAACTGGAACTCGCAGCAATTTGTTTATTCAAAATCGTAACGTTTCAGGACAACTACTGGAACTTCAGAGACTTGGTTTCAATCGAAACATAGAAAAACGGCGAGTGGCATGAGGTATCGAAGATGGGTCCAGTAGTTGACATTTGACAATTTCGGCTATGGACTCTCCAACTTTGCTAACCGTCTAAGTCTGCAATTCGGGATAGTGTCAAAACCAATTAACTGTATCTGAATGTCATGCTTTTGTGAATCGTGTGCCTCTCTCGTTTTTTCTTGGTATATATTATCGTTGATTATTCTATTGTTTTTATTCTCTTCTTGTCTCGTCTTGTTATTCGTCTAATTCAAGTTGTGTAATAATGTTTTTTACTTATTTTTGCTATTATATAAATTCCTATGTGTAAATTAACTACCAATGTAATCAGGCTCTGCTCGTAATAAATAAATAAATAAATTGTCGCGATTACGATTAATAATAACATCATAGACATGTACCATCACTCTTTTACTCAGCTTCGCGGATTAACCAGGGATCCTTAGCGTTTATAAAAAAACCAAATTCATTAAAGAAAAGAGGAATTTTATATCTCAGATATTTAGTTAAGGCTAATGTGGAGTACACTTGTGCGAGTGAGAGGGAAGATGCAAAATTGAATCTGTTCTATCTCGGCAAGTAATTGGTCGATTTTCAATTTTCAGATTTATTTGAGCTCGTTTCAGTAAATTGAATGATTCCATCATGTGGAAAAAATTGTAAAGGATTAAATTTCAATCCTGATCCTAAACTTTTTGAGAAACAAATTACAAAATAATTCTTTCTACATGATGGAATTATTCAATTAAAAAAAATGAAAAAAAAAAAAACGAAAGAAAAAAAAGAAATTAAAAGAAATTGATTAAAAAAACCAAAAAAAAACCCCAAAAACAAACTTGTAAAAACCTAAAACTTATAACCTTAAAACTTATTTAAAATCGATCAAAATTTGAAAACTTGGGAGTTGATTTATTTTTGAGGCGATTGCAGCGCCATCTTAACTCAGAATCTCACTAGAGGGCCATCCGCATAAGCCTTAATTAAAAACGCGATCGTGATTTATTTTGCAGTTTCCATCGAAAATGCTCGAACTTTTTAGGACATTTTTTTTAAACTTGCTGAACAGTCGAATTAAGAGTAGTTAATTCACTTACGTATTTCTGACTGAAGGCCCTGTTTGACATTTGGTTAGAAGGCGTGATTTGCTGATTCGCTATCGTGTTTCTAACCGGTTTCTAGCAAGTGATAAGAACATGATCGTCACTCAACATGATCACTCAACTTTCCAATTTATGTCGGGATCAGGGGAATATTCCTAAAAACTCTTCATTTTTCATTTTGCAACTTTTCGTTTTGCTCTTCACTTTGCGGATTATGAAAAGTAGAGGTTCACTCCGTTCTTAAAGACTCAGCTCATCACTATGCTGTTCTACTCGAAAAGAAGAGTAACCTTCGTTTTGTGGAGTGTTTTTGCGTGATCGTGATTATCCGTTATTTATAAGAAGCCTAAAACTCCAAGAATAGTTATTATTCAATAGACAATAATTAATAAAGTGGTTGTAGCGAAGAAAATCCCAGGAAAAAATCCCCAAAAGAGCACCACGGGAAAAACTCCCCAGCGTTGGTCGTAAGCCGGGGAAAAATCACCCGCATTTGTCCTAAGCGGGAAAAAATCGCCGGAATGGGGAATCGTCCTAGTAATAATGATATTATCATTGCATGTAGTATAGTACAATAATATCTATCATAATAATAATAGTAATAAATACAACATCAATAATATTGTTGTCAGCAGCACAATATTGTTGTCAGTTCGAATCAGCAAATCAGCATCGTCACACCACAAATAAGGTAGGTAGTATCAAAGTTCAACTTCTGTATCGGATGACGATGCTGATGCTGATAAATGAGTACATAGTTTATAGTGCATCTTCATAATATGATATTATAATACGATAGTCATAATGCAACGCAATTTCGCGAGTTTTAATTCCGGGGATTTTTTTTTTTCACATATAGCAAACGATGGGGATTTTTCTCCCCTGAGGTGTCAGTTTGGGGATTTTTTTAGGGGCATTTTCGCAAGCCGAAAAATACCGACTGTAATTACATTGCATAAAAGTGGAACAATCAACCTCCGCATGAGGAACCCGAGAGACGAAAAAATTGCTATATAGGGTCAAAACCTCGAAACGATATCAACCCCCTGAGCGAAACCCGTGAAGACAGAAAACCGGTTAAGGTAGGTACTCGGTTTAATCCGATTAAAACGACAACGGACCCCCGTTTACAGATTTACGCCCCTATGCGTCACCCTGCCGTGAAATCAAGTTATGCCCCTGGTAGGTGGTCGTTTTTGAGAGGAAATTCATTTTTTCGAGATGGGCTCCCTGCGAAAATCCCATTTTCACAGGGGAGGCCTTTTATAAGTGGGTTAGGCTGTCCGTGAAGGTGAACCTCGATATCACGTAGAAGATAGTAAAAATAAATTGAAACGGGTTGTTGAAAATGGCAGTAAAGGGATATTCAGATAATTTTATTGATGCACCTCGGCGGTTCTCACAAAAAAGAGAGATTTCCATGTATTCAAAGTCATAACATCAGCTGATGTTAGGTAGGTACACTTCAATACGAATTAAATCGACTTTTAAATAGAACAAATGGGCAGTTATAAGGCCCACAGCTAGGAAGTAGCGTAGTAAACATTTTAAAATTACCTAATAAAATATAACAAAAACATTTTAAGCGCCATTTTATTTAAAGTACTTTTTCCAGTATAATCAAATCAAATGAATTAAATATATTAGGTAGGTAACTACTGCAGCACCAAATGAATTACACCTTTTACTAATGAATTACCTTTTAGTCTTTCAAATCAGTTTGGAAGATCCGATGAAACGTTTAATGAATTTGATTTGATGATTTGCGCCATTTTATTTAAAGTACTTTTTCCAGTAGAATCAAACCAAATGAATTAAATATATTAGGTAGGTAACTACTGCAGGACCAAATGAATTACACCTTTTACTAATGAATTACCTTTTTAGTCTTTCAAATCAGTTTGGAAGATCCGATGAAACGTTCAATGAATTTTATAAAATATTTAATTTAATTTAATTTAAGTGATGCTAATAATTGAGCAAAAATACAACTCACCATCTGAGCTACGCAAAAGCAATGTCTGAAATTGTGGAATGGAACCTCGTTGTAGTTCTTGTAGACTTGGAAAAGGAAGTTTCGAAGGGTGACTAGGTCTAGCTTGAACGCTTCCAGTAGGCCTGGAACATGTACCATTGAAATAACTGTAACTGTAACAAACTTTTTGATTGTACAAATCATGACTATGATCAGGTACTAACTAGTAATGAATTTTGAGCAACTTGGAATAGTTCGATTTTCCTCGCGAATTCGATAAACAAGACCTGTTCAGTGGAAAAAGTATGGTTTGAGGTACCTAAATCGGAAAACATGAAGTAAAGGAGAGCGAGGAGTTCTTCGTCCGACCATTGCATCGAGTCGAAGGAAGACAATCGAAGGCACTGGACCACTTCTTCAGATATCGCATCCTCACTGTAACAAAATACGAAGAAAATTGATGAAATCAAGCTAATACTTGAAGAGAAAATTTATTAAAATATATTAATACTAATAAACTGGGCCCAAGAATGAAAGTTCCTTGCCGGCTGCCAACGAAGTTGGAAGAAAAGTTGATAGTCTTCTTCGCAGTTGCAATGTTAATCCGTCTATAACACCACTCCATTCTATCAATTCAACAATATTGAATGGTTTACTTTTATATTCAATTTTTATCAACAATATTGAATGGTTTACTTTTATATTCAATTTGGATTAATCATTGTGAATGATTCCTAGGTGTCTGTGAGACAGCCGGACGGATGAGCAGGCAATTCATTGGAATCTGTCCGACCGTCCGACACCAAATGTTTTCTAATACTTTTCACGCACAAAAATCGTTGCTAGATATAGTTTAATATAACTTCCTTATTTTTCCACCCCACATAAATGGAATGCAATGAATTTATTACACATCACACCACATCGGATGCTGCCAATTTCCTCCTCCGTAACAGACCTGAGAACTACCGGTACTTAGGTATATATAGGTACCTACAAACAAATTTGGTTGGAGTTTTCAGTTTGGCATTGAGTTAGGTTCCTTCACAACATGTGAAGCAGGATAGTAGAAAGCATGTTCCATGTTAATCTGCCTGTTCAAAACAATGTGTTGTAACAATTCAAAATTAAAAATATATTATTATTTAATAGTGTACTTTGATATAAATCTCACAATAATCATTATGAATGATCCCTAGGTTTAATATAATATAGGGACTCCTCTTGAACCGATGTCAAATCGAGCATGTTTTCAAATAAATTTTCCTAAACAAATTGCATCTTTAAGTGAAATTATGTATTATTTAGGAAAATCCTGTGGGATTGAAAATCGTGCGGGATTGTGATCCCTAATTCAGACAGTGACTGCGGTTAAGACAGCAAAAAACTGAAGAGGAAGAAGAATCTAGTTTGGAAAGGAAAAGGGGTCAAAGTTTCTAGGAGTAAAGAAGCAACAGGGAGTTGTGAAAAGAGTGCAATAATGTTGAGTATAGTGCAGGAATAAGTAATGTTTGGGGTTCAGTGAGATAGTTTTATGAGTGAGTGATTTCAAGTGTTCTACGACCAGTACAGGAGATATTTGTGTTTGGTTCTCCTCCATTCAGGATCACCTCAGTAATCATACCTAATAAGTATAGAACACATTTTATGACCAGGAAAGGGTAAGTAGGATCTCAATCCTACATCAGTCTCAAGCTTACTGTGCAGGCGTACAGGTGAGGTTCAGAGTTCCACTATAATGGGGATGGTGGTGGTGGAAATCGCGATATTTGTAAAGAACCTGAGAGTAATAGTTTACGATCATATGAAGCAGTAAATAGGAAACCCCGAACGCGTTATTATAACATCTATGAGTGAGTAGGTAGGTATATATGTATATGATTACTGTTACATTATGATTATACGTTACGTTATGATTATACGTTATATGATTATACATTACTGGTGTTGAGTGACAACTAGCAACATAATAGGTCCAAACGGGGATTCCGTGCGAAGCTTGGTCACTTGGCTCGTTCCATTTAAACATGCAACTTTTTTCTCTAGCCACATCCGTCTCAAAAGCAAAAGCCACTTTATCAGAACCACTGGAATAACTCATTGAGCCTGTGAAACGTGATGTTTATTGAAAGATTTTCTTCAAAACCTTGCGAAGATAGCGCCCTGGGTCTCATGAAACGAGCAATTAGGACTCGACAAGGGTCGTAATTACTTGATCAAAAGCCACCCTCATTGCGATGAGCGTTTCCATCCGTCTTCAATTGTACGACTGCTGGGCTGCTCGACTGCTCGTGAATGCTGACGAGAATCCCGCGTTATTGATTTTATGTCAGCCTCAGAAACACTAAGAGAAAAGGAGGAGTTGAGATTCATCTCAGCAACCTTCTGAAACTTCCAGTCCTTGTGTTCAGTACGAGATGATAATGAAGTCCCTATATGTACTACGTAGTATAGTAAGTTGTTGTATACCTAACAATAACTGGATGCGAATGTTATCTTGCAAGTATAGTATGTTGTTGTATACCTAACAATAATTGGATGCGAATGTTATCTAGCAAGTACCTAGTTTTACATGGATGTTAATTATTTGAGAATTTCCATAGTAGGTACCTAGTTAGGGGAAGGCTTAGTAACTTGGGTCACTTCTTTTGATACTTTTCCCTTGAAAAAAAATTAAAAAAAATAAAAAATAAAAAAATAAAATAAATAAATGTAAATCTGAGATTGATGGTATGATTTATCAACTGAGAGGAATAGACGACGTCAGTGTTTCGTTTGCCTTCAGAAACAAGTGACACGATTCGAACCTATTCATCAGGACAAATTCCAAATCACTCACATTTAACTTCAAATATTCACCTAATTCGTGGGTATAAATATGCAAGTCTCACAGACTCACTGTAATGCAATTCATACCCAGCTGGAATACATTTTTCTACACTAACTTCTCATCTCTAGGGGATCAAATGCTCTATCAGATCGCATGAGTAGATAATTTGGACTGATACGACTGCAACTTTGACTGGAACGAGTTTCATCCAAGTTTCATAATAAAGCATTTCCAATCCTGATCCATACAGAAGGTATCTCTAGTCCCTCAAGAACACGGCCTAGTAATGCAGTGGTTGTCTGGTAGATGATATTTCTGAATGACGAAGGCAACCACGTTGTATATAACATATATACCTATACATATATGTATCGATGTCTTCTGGGTTCTAGCCGGGAAGCCAGCGGACCGTGAAGCGTGTGGGGGCTTTGATTCCTATACCGACATCGATACGAGATTTTGGATTACTGAAGCCCAGGAATCTTCCCTTCATCCAGTCTTTTTAGATAAATGTCGATAGTCGTTAACTGTGAACGCAAACCATGATAATATACTCGTACTTAAGTTCATTGAATGTTCTATGGAAGGCTCACTTTACATGGTGCTTACATTTAAACTCCGGAAGACTCAAGGAATCAATTACCTACAGTTAATGATTTCCAATACCAAATATTTTAGGTAGTATTTTTTTTTGTATTTTTTAACACCTTGCTTTCGTGAGTTTTTCACTTTTAGTGTTTTGTTTTTTAAACCTGGAAAAAATTACCTAGGACATTTACAATAAGACTGATTGGCCGGGCACAAAACACAGGAAGAACGTCCCCATGATCTCAGCTTTCTAACGGTGTAGGAAATAAAGATTTTTAGTTTTAGGACACTGATTTAGGGAGATAATAGTTTGGTATTTGAACGCAAAAAAATGGTAAATCGAGCGCTTTCGGGTGTTTTACGACTAGCCTCGACATCACCGTGGCTAGAGTTAGGTATCGTTTTCCACGTATTTTTTCACGTTGACACTCCTAATTGATCCTTACTGATAATCCTGACTGATGGAAAATATATTTCTAAAGGCTAATACTAGCACAACCGAGTCGGTATCGCTAGGAAAACCCTCAGAATTTTAAATCTAGGAAAAGTTTTGAGCAACTGTTCAAGACATTTTGTAGGCCTTTTCTTATAGAAAATTTAAGGCTCTTTCCAACGGTCTATATTTATTATTAATTATTATTCTCACAATCATTAAGTTATGGACGTTTTATTAATTTACATTTTTATTTATAAGGTTGAAAGAATAAACATCGAAAGTGAGAAACTCACGGAAACAAAGTGTTTAACAAAAATCCAAGACACTTTGTTCGGAATTAACTTACTGTGGAATTGATACCTTGAGCTATCCGGAGCTTAAATTTAGACAACCTCTATATTTTTTATTTTTTTGGTTTTTAATTTCTAGAGTTTATCTTCTTATTAGTTTTTGGTAATCAAAACTTGATGTAGGTATTACGTTTCAAGTTTCAAAATACGTAGAATCCGAAAATTAAAATAAAAAACGTCTGCCAAGTT
>JAEMON010000014.1:16316049-16331086 GCA_030264115.1 Lygus lineolaris | reverse complement strand
TCGGTAGTGAGGAAGCAAAAATTAACTGCGAATAGGAGGCTAACGACTTATGTAAAAATGGACTTGCCCTGATGTACAATATTGTTAGATAAATAAATAAGCCAACCTTACAGGATATATTGGCAGAAGACTCAGATGCAAGAAAATATTGAGTGACCACCGTGATGCCAAAATTCCTCCCATTCTCATAGTCATATTTTTACTGTGGAATCTGTCTGAAAAAGTAAGGGTTCCATCTTATATATCCATTGAGAAGGGACTGAGAGAAAAGAAAATTAGATATACGAGCACTCAGGCGGAAAGGAATTGGATGGATCGGATACAATTTCATCCCTTTTGGGTGGCGATTGATTTCCTATTTATTCTTCAAGATTTTCTTTAGGCTTCCGCACATGGTAGAAGGCTTCCGCACAGTTTATAAGGAGAAACTTATCACAAAATGTATGTTTGAAGTTAGGCGAGACCATATCTACCCACTATCAACTTCACGAATCGCGAGAGACATCATCATGATCGATGTTTCCCAAGTCAACTTCAGAATTTCCCAAACCAAATTCAGAATTTTTCCAATAAAAATCAGAATTTTTCGGATCAAATTTGGAATTTTTCAAACCAAAAAACAAAAAACCAACAAATGGGGTGGGTGGTTTTTTGTATTTTGAATTTCAAATTTTTATAATTTTTTCAATATTTATGCAATGGAATGATGAAAAAAATACGAATTTGAAATAGGAAATTCTGAATTCAAAATGGAAAATTTTGAAAGTGGTTTGTAAAATTCGGAATTTGGTTTGGGATATTCTAAATTTGGTTGGGAAATTCTGAATTCGGTTTGGATAATTCTGAATTTGACTTGGAAAACCACCAACTGACCCCCAGACCAAAATTATGTCCATGATACCTAAAGATTCCAAGTGAAGTGGTCACGCCAAACATGATATTCTGCATTTTTAGGTCCATTAAACTCAATCAAATTCAAAGCGGCAGACCCAACATCAACCATCATCAACGTGACAAGTCGCCACGGCACCATTTACTGGCACCAAACTGAAACCAACAATAGTCTATAGAAATCTTGAAGTTAATTGAATAAACCTGCACTCAATTTTCCAAGAAATTCAAAGGAGAAAGGACCTATCAGTATATAGCCTACTAACACCATAAATAATTGAAAACAGGTATTTTTCGGTACCAACCTCCTTCATTTCCACCATCCAATGAAATTTTATAATTTCCAGCAACGTAGGCCGCATTATTTAGATCGAGAAGAGAGAAAGACACACGTAAATCATGAGTACTGGTTGAGGGAATCTATAAAGCTTATTGTTTGGGATAATACCCAGGCCTTCCCACCCGACTATCACATTATAGAGGGCAGAACAACAATACCGTAGGCTAGAAGCAATTCCAGACACTGTTTATTGGTAGAAATTGAACCTAGTCAATTAAACGAAAGTTCCATTCAAGCAGCATGATTTGATGGGAGAATTTTTTGGCAGGTGATTGAGATTACAATAGGAAATTTGGCACTGATTCCGAAACATTATTATGTTTCTATGTTTAGGCCAGTCATTTACCCCAAAAACTTCAAAAACCACTTTTTCGACCTTTATTTTTCAAAATCTGACCCTTTGGAGTAACTCATCTTTTCTTTTGCTATTATTGAATTTTTTTTTTTAAGATTTTTTGATTTTTTTAAAGATCGATCCTCAAGAAATTGAAATTTTTAAGCCATCGAAAAAGGGTAAAGTTTCTTTCCACAATTCGCAAAAAAAAAAAAAAAAAAAACATTAGCTAAGAAAAGGAAAAGCCTCAAAAGAGAACGTCAACAGCCAGAAAGATTCCAACAAAAAAGAAGTGGCCATCCAAAGTCAGGTAACTATGATTGTTGAGGTGAACGTAAAGCGAACTCCATTCGAAACATATAAATAATTGTCTATTTTGTAGATAATTGTATAGTGTAATTTTTGTTTGTATTTGTGTTCGTATTGTTATTGTGTTTCATGAACCGTGGGCTCGTGAGTTGCAAACTCTACCTCTGGTTATACAGTACCCGCACGACTGGAAGGTCTTGCTGGTCTAGTATAACCACCAGCTGTTCACATGACAAATGGCCGGCTTCCCCCAAGAAAATCAAGGTATGCGGATGACGTCACGCTCTCCCACCAAATAGCAAAAAAACCATCCTCCGCCATATTGCTGCCCCAAGTGATAAGGTGTTAGCAAATTTTCGAATATTGAAAATATTTTATTTTAAAATATTTCTTGAATTTTATCGTAATCCAAGGACTCAAATTTTGAGAATTTGAGTCGAAAATCGCTTTAAAAAAACATATGTTTTTACGGTTTTTGGTGTAAATTACCATCTTAAACATAGGAACATAAATTATGGTATATTTGGAATCAGCGCGAAATTTCCTATAAGAATCACTCATCAAATCGGTTGAAATAATGCTTTGAAATTCGCTCATCAACTGATGGTGCACGAATGGAACTTCTCTGTTGCCCAATCATGGGCCGGAACGCCTAATGAATACCAATTAGGTGCAGGAATATGGCGGAGCGGGCGGAGGATCGGGTTTTTTACTATTTGGTGGGGGAACGTGAATCATTTAAAAATAATAATAATTCAAGTGCATATTAATTAATGAATAATACTCATAATTTAACTGGGAAATACTCATAATGTAAGTAGATTCAGGAACTAATGTTCCTACTGAACGAGTTGATTCCGCATCGATTCACCACAAATAATAACTACTTATATCAGCTTAGGGAGTGAGGTATATTGCATTTAGAAGATATTCGGGAAATACCATGAAAGGTCTTTCGAAAGGATCGAATTACCTGATTCCTATAGATGAGAAAATATGTGGTAAGTAGAAAATCAATTCAAGCAGAAATATTTGCAAGTAAGCGTGAGATACATCACGGTCATAAGATATCTGGTAAAACTGCCTTTCCAGTAATTCTTGCTTCCAAATTTTATCATTTTTGGAAAATAAAATCCACCCAACCAATCCCACAGTGGCTCACAATATCGTCCACTATAGTCGTTTTGCTTAGGAAATTTTGCGCTGATTCCGAATATACCATATTATGTTCCTATACCTGGAGTGGCTAACTACCTGAGATATCTTGAAAAAACATCATAAATTCACGTTGTTGACCATTGGAACCGCCCAAAATTATTTTCGTATCGGAGAAAAGTTGAAGACCTATCGAATCTGCGTCGAATGAGACCAACGCCAGCTCACCAACACAATTACCACAAGTAAATGAAAGAGTAAATGAAAAATTGAAAAATATTGTGATCAGCACCCATACTAAGTACTTCGGAAAATTGGTGGTACATAGTACCATTCTAGTGGTAGTATCTGCTTATTTTTCGAGTTAGGATGGTGCAGGTAGAAAAACTACAAGTGATTCAACGTTTAGGAAACTTGAAAATCAAGCGTCACGTGTGGTAGTTGAATACTTTCGGAATATAACTTTTTCGAGTTTTGGGGATTTTGCGCTCATTCTACGCACTTTTCACGAACCCAAAAAACCACATAGGTGAGCAGGTACGTCTATTTTGTAATTTCAGATCGAATCCGAATCTGGAATAGAAAAGGGAGGTCCTACACCAACAAACTACATTTTCGCGCAATGCGCACAAACTGTAATATTCGCAATCTATGGAAAGAATCCTTAAGATTGGCTTTGGTCGGGTTTTTCGTTACATAACTTTCTTACTGAATTATGGTCACCCTGTATACCGAAAACAATAAAATTCGAAATATACCTAGGTTGTTGCGCATCTATTTTGTTTACAACCCGTCCACAAATTTGTGCCATCGTAGTTGCTGTTTTCTTTGGCTCATATAACCAATGATTCAGATCCTAGTGTGGGTTTTCTTTGAAATAAAACCAAAAAACAACCCCAAAGATGGGGAAGTTAGACACCAAAGATTAATCTGTTTGCACACGTGCCACAGTTTACTGACGTAAGTGGAGCCTCATTAGAGTTCTTCTCCTTATAGCGCACTGCTATCTCATTCTTCCCTCTTCCCCTCAGCCTTATTTTTTCCTTACTCACCCTCCTTCCATTTTCTACACTCCTTTTCCACGACATAGTGAAGGGATTCTCTATATTTTTTCCTTCTTCCGCTGAGTTTTTCTTCGCCCTTAGGGCCAGCGGTGATCGATGTGGGCTTGAAAAAAGTCGAGGTGTCCTCGACTAGGGTAGTAAATCACGTCCGCGGCTAATAACGCCTTTCTCGAAATAGTCTACCCACCCGAGGTTTTATAGCCTCTCGAAATGAATAGTTCCGGACTCAACATTTAGTAGGTATTAGGTGTTTCTAATTTCAGCGTTTTGAAGTCAAATTCCATAGGTACCTAAATAAGTAATGTATCGTGTTCATGTACATTTTACCGAAATAGCGAAGTCGTTCACCATAATTTTGGAGAAATAATATACTCCAAGATAATTGAAATAAACAAAAAAATTCCACTCACACAGCATGAGTAAATAAGCGAATTTTCAAAGAATTGTTTCAACCGATGTGATAATCGGTGATTCTTATGGGAAATTTTCCGCTGATTTCGAATGAACCATAATGTTACTATGTTTAAGATGGTAATTTACACCAAAAAACCGCCGAACCCACGTTTTTTGACGCTTATTTTTCAAAATTTGAATAACTAAAATTCTGGAGCCATTGCAATAGCTTCATTTTCTTCAAAAATTCGCTAAAAACAATAAAATAGCAACCATGGAATAACACTGAAATTGATGAATCAAAAACAATAATTAAAATATTGATGAAACAAAGAGCTGACGAAAAAATATGATTAACAAAAACGTAAGAAGGTATAGACATAAATTATACAATTTATGTACTTATTATCATTTTAAGTATGGTAGGTAGCTAGATTGGTTAATTCAAGTATAGAAAAACTTTGATTATTATAATTTTTTCTCTTGAATTATTATTTAATTATCAAATAGTGTATACAGGCTAGCAGTCGAACCAGAAAACTATTTGCGTTCGAGCTCATGTATTATGGGGAATTACTTTTTCCTAATAGGAAAATAGGTAAGAGAATACTCTCTTGACTTGTAATTTCTTATATATGAAAGAAAAAGTTTGTAATCATCAAAATATGATGGATATTATCCATCATCTTCTTCTTCATTGGCGCTACAATCCATTGTGGATCTTGGCCGCTCCATCCACTTTCCGCCATTCATCCGTATTCCTGTCCGTATTCCTGACCGTGGATTTCCAATTAATACACCCCATTGCATACCTAGACGACATCCTCTCCCTAAACAAATCAGGCTACAGGACTGCATACGACAATGTGGACAGGGAGCAGCTTTAAAAGGCTCTGAGGGGTATTGACATACCTGAAAAGCTGGTTAGATTAGTCAAAATGACATTGGACAACTCCGAAAGTGTGGATAGAATTAGAAATAGTCTCTCCACACACGTAGAGGTCCAAAGCATGGCCTTTACTCGCCTGCTCTGCAACGTTGCCCTGGATAATGTAATTCAACTCCCATTGGGATACCAGGGGTACGATTTTTCACAAATCTGCAAGTCCTGGCCTATGCAGACGATTTGATATTATCACTGACTATCTCCCTAAATTACACCAAAATCATACTAGTTCAACAATATTGCACAACGATAGTCCACTATTGCACCTTCCGTCCCGGTCGTACGTAAAGATTTTGTTACTTTTCCTAATTGAGGTGTACGTTTGGCAAGCTTTGTTCGAACATCTCGAACATCTCAAGGCTTTCGTTTTCATAATATTACCGTCGGTATCACGCTTTCGAGTAGCTCTCATCACCTCCTAAAACGCCGTTTTTTGCAAAATTCAAACACACGTTTCATCGTCACGAATAATATTCATGTATAAATCGCGGAGATGCTTGATGACGGATGAGAGGACACGTTGAAATGGCTAGATTTGTTGTGAACAGTGAACTCAGTTGAGTTCAGATAACTCAGAGGTGCATGTATTGGTGTTTGGGACCGCTGAAACCCGTGAGATCGCATATTGCATGTCCGAATGAGCCTGAGATCGCATAATAGACTGGTACCGGTGAAAGGACGGGGCTCACAGTGGATAGTGATGATACCAAATACAAGGTGGCGAGTGACCCCGGCCCTTCAGGTACAATTTCACTGGGATTTTATAGCTTTGAGAGGGTGGAGAGCTTCAGTTTCAATACCTCGGTTCGACCATCACACCAGCTATAATGATGCATCAATACTTGATAATAAAGGCAAGGCTCTTAGCAGCATAATAAGGATATTATCCATAATCATTTTTGTAAATCCATTGTAATTTTATGGGAAAATAAAATATTAATAAAAAAATCTTTCGTTTCACTTTCACCCTTTTGTTTTGGGTGAGGAAACTTATGTTCGTCTAAGGAAAATGAGCTCGAAGTGCAAGTCCGTCGTGGAAACGATGATTTACAAACTGAGTCAATTTTCAACCTCACCGTCGGCAAAAGGCTACAACGAGCAAAACGAAGGGTTGACAGCTATTGTGTCCGCTATCAACAGGTATCGAGCGTTAAGTTCCGGGTGGCTACCGCTTGGAGCGCTCCGAACGCTGAAACCACCCCGACCTCTTCCCATAACCAACCCCACTCGATAACCTTTTTTCACTACCTGTTGCCGATTTTTCTCCTTTTTTTTGTGCGAAGGAAACATAATGAATTACTGGCCATTATCCCTTGCCTATTTCACAAGTAATAAACTCCACTCCGAACCTCGTTTCTTTCCTCCAGCGAGTTCTCTCGAAATTCGGTCTCGAACGTAATTGACTGCTGGACTTTGACCTCGCGACTTTTTGTGGGATTCACTGATCCAATCCCGGATCGCATTCAAAAGAAACAGCGAAAAGAACTCCCTAGACTAATAAATTCTTTTTAAAAAACCAATAAAGGCCTGCTGACGAACAGCACCTAATTTTTCAACAATGTCGCGCACTACTCTTAATTTAACATGACTTTTATCCATCCAACTAAATTATAGGTAAATGTTTTACGAAAGAAGTTTCATGATTCAAAATAACATTGGGAATAACGTAGGCATTTTTTCATTATAGTCATTATTCCTCATTATTCATTATAGTCATTATTCCTCCGGTGCCTGGGCCTGGAAGATGGGGCAGGTGTAAACTTTTGAAGAATTGAATTGAGGGAAAAAAGAAATGTCAAGTGAGTACGGACGCTGAAGGGGAAACCATCCATTCCACCCGGAATGCAATACAAAATAAAAGTTGTTGTTATCTAAAAAAAAAATTTTTTCATTATATTCGTCGAACCTACAACAAAATTTGGGAGAAATCGAAAATTCACATACAATTTTGGCAATTCCACTAGGAAGGTGAAACTACCCTAGCTGAAACTTCCAAATTATTTACTGTTCCATCCATTGTAGCAATCATAAACCTTTTGAAGAAAATGATAGTAGATTTGGGGTGAATCCAAGAATGTTCATTAAGAAAAATTGAGTTGTATAAAAATTCCATTCTGGAATGAATTCAAGGGATTTTTTAATGATTGAGAATATCATACTCTATAAGTACCTAATATAGCATTTACCCAGTCGAATTTAATTTTCCCAACCAAATTTAGTTTTTTCCCAGTCAAATTTGATTTTTTTTTCAACCAAATTTAGTTTTTTTCCAACCAAATTCAAGGTAGGCCCTCTTATACCCCACAAAACTGAATTTGACTGGACAAAAACTAAATTTGGTTGGGGAAAAATCAAATTTCACTGGAAAAACTAAATTTGGTTGAGAAAAACTGAATTTGATTGGGAAATTCGATATATCAAAATATGTTCATATTATAATACATAATGAGTTTCCCAACAGTTCTTAAATTCTTCAGCCTGCTTAGATGAAGAGTTTAACGAAAAGATACAACATTCATTGGAAATTTTAGATCCTGGGGAACTTCTGCTTCTGGGTCCTACTAATGATGACGATTCCACAGTTGAATTCCTATTAACAACATCATTATGAAATACTCGTGCAGCTCTTAATTTATTCACCTCACCTCCTCTACTTGCCATGTTATATCTTCCAATATACTGTTCTAGAGAATAAAAAAAACGGAGTCCCATGACACACCGAATAGAGAACCTTTCCTTCCTTTTCCAAGTCGGTCAAAAACTAACTGGGATCCCCAGGGTAAATTTGCATTGCAAAAAACTAACCTCTCCACCTTCTTTCTGCCCTTTGAAACTCCTCTTTTTCCCCGCTGTCGAAGCAATTACGGGAATTATTCACGGGAGAATCTAATCCCGTTTTATTATTGTTAACTATTTTGCCTTTGTTGAACCGTACTTTCAAGATTATACAGGCACTCAGTAAAAACAACGTTTGCCACTGAACTGGGAGATGAAGACCCCCGAGGAACAATTAAAATAATAAAAGATCAGTTGAAAAATTGTATTTTGTGAAGTGGCCTGTTTGGTTTGTAAAATATGGTGATTCTCAATAATGCAGTGAATAAGTGTCGTACCTTCCGTGCCACAAAAAAGTACCAGTCATGCAGCAGGGGTTAATGAGCGAATTTTAAAAGGATCATTTCAACCGTCTTCTGGCGATTTTTGAACTGAGGAAATTTATTATACCCACACCATTCATAGGAAATACGAAAAACAGCACAGGAAATTTTAGGGCGATTCCGCATGTACCATAAACCAATATGTTACTATGTTTCAAAGATGATAATTTTCACAATATCCTCAAAAACATGTTTTCAAGCGATTTATGACCCTACATTTGGAAACTTGACCCCTATGAGTACTCCAGAAATTCTGGCCAAAACGAATTTATCCTTTTTGTTGTTGATATTATTGATATTTTGAATTATTTTTTGGATTTTTATCTTGACGGAGGACTCAACGGAGAATTTCCCCCAATACATACGAAATATTCTTTACGCTGGAGTAACACTTGCAGCCTGAAGGGGAAAGGGGGGCTTCTCCCACAGCAATGCACAAATTAAGTACCTACTCTTACACAGTAATTTCCATCTGGCTGTACCTTATCATCATAATAGGTATGACCTACCTTTTCACTTGAAAGCAATAACGAAATAACGTTTCGAAACAGGAAGGGATGCTTAAGAGTAAAAGGCAATAAATCCTCGTAAAGGATGCCAAAAGGCGGAGCTGAAGGTATTGAGCCAAGGAGTGGGGGAAGGAACAGGATTCAACAGGAACCGCTCGACTTTATGGGAAGGGAAAGGCATTGTGATACTCATTTCTCAAGGCGCCTCTGGCCCCTACGATGAATATTAATGGCAAGGAAAGCTGAGCGATGGTGTGAAAGCTTTATAGGAAACCCCTGTTTACGCCTAAAGTGAAGTTTGAGAAGATTAACCTTTAGAAGGATAGAGAATTACTTTTATCCCTCGACTAATTCAATATTGTTTCCTAGAAATGAAATTATGTTGCCTAGTTATCACAAGGTCAACTTTTCAGTGAATGGACAGCTGTTCGACAAATAGGACTTGAAAGAGCTATTGTTAAGATTCCTTTCAATCAGTTTTGGACTTACTGATAGTGAACGATCAGAACTTATATTCTCAACCTCTTAGTTAACCTTCTTGATTGACCATAGTTTATTCTACGTGGATACTTCAATAATAAGTACCTAGTCAAACTATTACACAAATTTGAGCAAATTTTTAATGTATCACGGTGTACAGTATGCACAGTCACTAACAATACCTATTTTAAAATAATCGTTTTCATATTGAAAGCCTTGAACAAGTTTATAAAATAATGATTATGAATCTAACCAGCATTTATCGCTCCCCTGGTTTCACCTTCTGAATCCTACGGAGGCAGGAAAGTTTTTAGTTGTATAATAGTGCCATCAAAATGAAAACTGAACAATAAAGTAAATTATAGATGAAAAGTACATTATCTTTATTATCGTATTATTTATATTTGTCTCGAATGGGGAATTTTCTGGTAATTTTCTATTGTTTCTGAAAAGAAATGAACTGAAAGAGACGAAAACGAAAAGTGATTTTATAATTTTAAAGAATTCATTGAAATTTAGTCGTTTTTGAATTCCCGCCAGACCTACTAGCGTCATAAGCATGGAAGTAGGAACGCTCCTGCTTCCATGTGATTCTCAGCTCCAGACAGTATGGCCAACATAAATCCCAGCAGACAGCCGAATCCGCACTCAAACTATGGTTACCTTCTGATCAGGTTAGAAATAATCTCACATCTTCACAGTAAAATTTTGTGGCGTTTGGGCCCTCAAAACGCCACAATTTGTTGATTTGGTTTTTGTTACAAATATTAAACTTTTGCATTCGTTTTGTATATATTATTGGTTTAGTATCAGATTTAGCGCTACCTGTCGTTTTTTTGTGATGTCGGTTAGGGTTTGGCAGCTTGTTTTTTCAAACAGATGAGATTTTCATTCGATTTTCCTACTCTTGGAAACAACTAAAATATTCTTTCCATGCTTCTAATCTTTTTTTTCAGCCCCAAATCACAAGAAACGGGCAACCAAAACGAAAATTTCAGACCCATGCAAGTTTCCCATTATCGTGATAGAGAACGTTAGATAAATCCCACGTAAATTCCTTAGTGACACAACAGAATAACGTGGGAAGTAGGTGGAAGTCAAATGTTTAATAATCACAGAAACCAACTAACGAAAGAAGAAAAGATAAACAAACGAAAAGATCACAAGAAACAGGCAACCAAAACGAAAATTTCAGACCCAAGCAAGTTTCCCATTATCGTGATAGAGAACGTTAGATAAATCCCACGTAAATTCCTTAGTGACACAATAGAATAAATAACGTGGGAAGTAGGTGGAAGTCAAATGTTTAATAATCACAGAAACCAACTAACGAAAGAAGAAAAGATAAACAAGACGCTATTTTTAAAACGATCCATCAAGTAACATCCAGAACTACCATCCTTCCCTGTCACAGTCCTAAGAAATCATTACGTCACAAATTGGAACTTCAAACGGCATTAAGGTTAATAAGTAGCTGACTTTTCCAGTCTACTTGGAAATGTATGATCATCAGGGGAGGAAAAAATAACCCAATCCCTTTTTTACGTTGATATTTTACGTGTGGGCGAGAGAGGTAGCGAAATAATAGGCTTCACTTCAGTTAGTCGGGGATGATGAGACATCCTACGTCTTTTACGGGAAATTGAAGCTAAACGAAGGCGTATGTATTTATGTGTATGTAGAGGGAGAAACACTAAGCACTAAGCTAAATATAGCCTGACATTTAGGTTTCAACGCTAACCTCCGAAGCTATGTTTAGAATGACGTGGGTACTGATTATGACGAAATAACATATTTAGATAAATACAGCCTTTCAAATGTAGTTGTGGTCTGTATTCATTTAGTTATGCACCGAAGAGTCATAGGTTATGGTTATGGTCTAATGGACGAATTATCAGTGAACTAATAGGTTTGTTCGCAGTGTCATTCACAAGTGGTTTACAAACCGAATGAGACCAGCATGAATACTATAGACTATACACAATCAGACATTAACATCATCAGGTTGCAAACGGTTTTCTTACCGGTAAGTTGGTCACTGCGAACATATCTTATAATTTTCCTAGCATTTTGATGGAAATGATTAGGTACCAATACAATTGCCTAACATTGGTAGGTATATATTATTGTTTCCGAGTCTACCAAGGTAGCGGAAGAATTTTTTTCACTTTTGAGAGGTGCAAAATTTTTACCTCCAAAATCAAAATTTCAACTCGCGTTCTTCGTTTTAGACCTTCCTGGACAATTTTGGTTTCGTGTCAGTCTGTCGGTCTGTCTGTCTGTGTGTCCGGGAATCCTTGCAACACGCATAACTTCCACGCTTTCCCTCCGATTTCGATGCAATTTTCAGGGACTACCAGCCGATCAACGGTAGCCTCTGCGCATGCGTAAACGGTAAATCCTCGAAACATCAATTTCTCGCGACCTAATGGTCCGATTTCGCTCAAATTTGGAGGAAAGTTAAGGATCGAAGGTTTGATGGGAGGTACCCTACGAGTTTAATCAAAATCGGATCAGTGGTATATCCACATTCCACAGCACAGGCGTAAAACTTGAAATCCTTGCAACACGCATCACTTCCACACTTTCCCTCCGAATTCAATGAAATTTTCAGGGATTACGAGGGTAGTAATCCCTTTGATGATTTTAAAAAAATATCTACCTATGTTACATATATAAAATCATGTTATGGATACGAGGAAGCTATGTGCCACACCCAACTTGGCAAACGTTGTTTTTTTTATTTACAACCATTCATTATACCTAATCCAAAAAATCATCCAGTTTCATTAGGATCGGATCAGTGGCACCCACTGCGCATGCGCAAAAGTGAAGCTCTCATAACTTCTACAATTTTCATCCGATTTCGATGGAATTTTCAGGGATTGTGCAGGTAGTAATCCCTTTGATGATTTTAAAAAAATATATGTTACATAATATATAAAATCATGTTATGGATACGAGGAAGCTATGTGCCACACCCAACTTGGCAGACGTTTCCTTAATTTTTATTAACAACAATTTATTATACCTAATCCAAAAAATCAACTAAGTAAGAAAATAAATATTTCCCTTTGTAGTAAAAGATTTCATTCTGATGATTGATGTTAATTGTGGTACGATGAGAAATCGTATATATATCTTGGAAGTCGTTATTTTAACATGGAAAATGGTTCCACCGCTTCATCGATCGCATAACGAATTTATTTTCATCATGGGCATTTTTGACCAGTGAAATTTTCGAATCATTTGATGGGCTTCAGGTATTTTTAGGGTAAGGAAATACTATATTTTTAGCCAATCTTTTCCATAACTCAACTGATTACGTTTCCCGCTGAGTCAGTCTAAAATTTTAATTGCGAGAGGAGATTTCGATTTTTTATTTTATTCTTGTTTAAACCTTTTGTTTCAGCTACCTATAGAAAAGTGATCACAAGGGTTCGCTTACTTTGGTAAACTAGGAATCGATAATAAACTGTATGTAATGTAACCGAGATTCTATTTAAAAATTATTGAAGAGCATGTTTATTCGTTCTCTTCAGCAGTATCCACCAAGTTTATAAATAATATTATTACTATCTCACCTACGTGCACAATTACTTGGATTGAATATATTGTTCATGTACCCTCGTAATCTATTCCACTGCTCGATTGTTCACACTGCCACAATAACAATAATAATACTGAATGAATATTATCATACATTGTACAACCCTCGCTTGTATAGTTACTCATCATCGTGTTCCTGTTATTGTACAATAGGCGTTGTTTATTGTTCGAGAGTTCCTATAATAATCGCTAGAACGTTGGGCACAACCCGAGGGGGGACTGGTCGTCCATACGATGGGAAACTCATATCCGACTTGGTCGTTGAGGTAATGGCACGAGCTAATTGGTCATCCGCAGCCATTAATTCCGTCCAATGACGTTGCGCCTTGGAACCCAACAGTTCTGTTGTTGCAGCTGTTGGTGAGATTGTTACCATCAACATTTCAACCCCTACCAATCCCGTCGGACGCCGATGGCCAATAGACAAATCAGCGAAAAGAGGTTTGTTCGCAGTGCCAATTGGAAATGGTTTACGAACCAGTGGTTTGCAAACTGGTACAACACCTGTTTCCATTCTCCATAAAACGTCAGAAGTAGCAAGCGAAAAATTCTTCTGACCGGACTTGTGATCCACAACTTGGTTCAAACCGATTTGAAGGACACTGCGAACAGACCAGATGTATACTATAAAAATCAGAGATGATCAGGAAGTCACTGCGAACGCCCAATCGTAGCAGCCTATATAGTGTACGTATAGAACCCGGTATAGAAAGAATTATTAAGTTCTCAGCTTAATTGAGAGGACATGAAATAGTCACCATTATTTATTGCGTTTTCCTGCGTCGTGCTTCCATATTTGAGCCGTTCTGTCTGACTTGTTTGGCTCTGGATTATTAACGTCATTACTACATCGTGTGGATAGTTTTCTAGGTCCATTTTCATTCCTATTTAAATGGTTTCATAACTGTCTTAAGTCTGTATCTTTGAACTGGGGAAATTCTGCAAATTTCATCAATACCTATTGTACATACCAGAATAGGTAGGGGAAAGTGCCAGCAGTGCGATACATTCAACGATTCGACAGAGGGGTACCAGGGCGTATCTCTTAACTGTGAAATATTCGTATTTTACCATTGAGTAGGTTTTTACGTTCAGCCATTTTAGGTGATTAGTAAGTAGTTTTTCATTTTTTTGCCTTAAATGTTTGAGTAGTCACCGAATTTGAATATTTATCAATAGGTACCTATTGCACATGCTCAGAATAGAGAGGGGAGAGTGCCAATGTGGAGCACATTCGACAGAGAGGCACCAGGGCGTATCTCTTAACTGTGGAATATTCGTATATTACCATTGAGTAGGTTTTTACGTTGATTCGCGACCACGTGCAGTTTTTAAAAATCAGGAGTCAGCCAATCAGGGGCATGAATGAGTTTTTACCTCCTTTCCATCTTTAAAGTAGGTAAAGTTTTTCTTTTCTCGCTCTAGGGGGTACTTATCTCTTAACTGTGAAATATTGATATTTTACCATTGAGTAGGTTTTTACGTTCAGCCATTTTAGGTGATCAGTAGGTAAAGATTTCCATTTTTTTCCCTTAAATCTTTGAGTAGTCACCAAATTTGAGTAGTCATCAATAATATTGTAGGTCCAGCCTTAGAATAGGAAGGGGAGAGATCCAAAGTGGGACACATTCAACTATTCGTCAGAGAGTCACCAGAGCGTATCTCTTAACTGTGAAATATCCGTATTTTTACCATTGAGTAGGTTTTTACGTTCAGCCATTATAGGTCCATGTGCAGTTCTTATCAATCAGGAGTCAGCCCAGGGGCGTAAAGGAGTTTTTACCTCGTTTTCATCTTTAAAGTAGGTAAGCTTTTTAGCGAATTTTTGAAGAAAATGAAGCTATTGCAA
>JAEMON010000014.1:16295676-16307149 GCA_030264115.1 Lygus lineolaris | reverse complement strand
AGTGAGGAAGCAAAATAGAAACAACAAGTTGATAAACATTAAATTGCCAGCCAATGATTAGTTCAGGCCCTGAAGCAGACCTTATAGTTACCTGCGGGTATTCTCACCCATTTCGAATCCGACATTTCATTACCGGTTTCAAAGACCCGTAACTCACGGATCGCTTGAAATCCTCGCATCCCAATTACCCAACAATCCCAACCATCACTTACTCTTTGAAATATTCATGACGCCGAATAATTTTGGCCGTGACCGAGTCGAGCTCTCCATACAAAACGAGGGATTTGAATAACGTTTTTAACGCGAGATCCTTTTTTTCTCCTTTTTTTGTTGCGATTTGTCGGCACGTAAAAGTAATTTTTACCTCTATTTTCCGTTTTTCCGCGCTCCGGAGGGTTTAATTTCGTTTAATCCTCAACCAATCAGCGTTTAAATGTGAAATCCCTCCCTATTGGTTACATTAACATGGCTCATACGCGGCTTTTTGTCAGAATATTCGGTTTATAATATAAGGGGCTAAATCATTTAGTCAAACGGAAAGGGGATAATTTATTAGGCCATTGTACCTATTGGTGATGAAAAGCAATTCCACACGAATAATCAAATAGTATCTAGTTGGTGTCTTTCAAGAATAAATCTGTCCTCGTAACCCATTTTCAATTAAAAAAAAAAATATGGTAAAAATATCCTACGGCTTTCCATCTACGTAACATCATATTATTTATATATATAAAACCAGAAATGCCACAGTTCAGCTCAATATTCCGTCTAGTTCGAAGGATATATCGAATTATATTTTGAATTTAATATTTAGCAACATCTATAATTTTCAACATTATTTTGGATCAATATAATTAATTTTAAGAGATTTTGTGATTGACCAACTGATAACTCATCTTCAAACTCAAGATCAAGTTTTAATACAAATTCTTTAAGATGTAGAATGTTGTGGCATTCTGGGGATGAACCCCAGGGTTTAAAAAGTTTCAAATTTGGTCATATCTCAAGTGATTAGACCATTTTCACTTAAAACTTCAGGAATTTCATTCACTTAGAACTTCAGGGGCTTCTTGGACTCAGAAATTTAGGGACTCCATTGACTCAGAACTTCAGGGACTTCATTTATTCAGAACTTCAGGGACTTCACTGACTTAGAACTTTAGGGACTTCATTCACTTAGAACTTCAGGGACTTCTTTCACTCAGAACATCAGGGACTTCTTCCACTCAGAAATTCAGGGACTTCATTGACTCAGAACTTCAGGGACTTCTTCCACACAGAAATGGAGGGACTTCTTCCACTTAGAACTTTAGGGACTTCATTCACTCAGAACATCAGGGACTCTATTCACTTCGAACTTCAACGGACACCACTCACAGAACTTCAACGGACACCACTCACAGAACTTCAGGGACTTCTTCCACAAAGAAATTCAGGGACTTCTTTCACTTAGAACTTTAGGGATTTCCTCCACAGAACTTCAAATTAATGCGAACCAGAAACTTGAGGAGACATTTCGTTGTTTGTAAAAAAAAATAATAATAATAATCAGTCTATATGTTTTAAGGCACTCTGTAAAACATTATTCCTCAACGAGGTACCAACCATGCTAACTTGGTAAGGGGGGGGGGGACCTTTTGAAGAGTTAATTGAGTCAGGATCAATGATTTATTTAAGGATAGGTTTCTGAGGGATAGCTATGAGGGGAGGTTCGCAGGCTAACTAGTCACTTGAAAATTTGATCATGGTTTTCTCACAAATTCTTATTTTTGATGGTGATCAATACAATGTTTTTGATCTCACGTTAGGTTATGGGCATATTTTGATTGATTTGAATGCAATGAATTTCAAAGGGGACAATGTTTAAGGAGTGTTTCCAGTATTATTTCGGGTAGTTTTCCCGTCAACCCCTGGAAATCGTGGAACCAATGAGGTCAGCATTAATAAGGAAAAGGCCCAAGGAAAATGTAAGGCTCCAATGACAATAATTGGATTCGCTTCTAGACGGCTATTTAGGGATATAAAGAAAAGTCGCGGAGCAACCTAATTGAATTTATACTAAGTAGGGCAGGGAACGGTGGCAAAAATGGGTTGGGATGGGTCGCCCACGGAGGGGGTGGGTAGGAAAACAACGTTTCCCATCGTTATAAAGCTATTACAGCCGTTAATATTTCAGACCTTCACGGGAAAAATCGGCTTTTGTGCCCTTTTTTGGGACCGCCTCTCTCTTGATATTTCAGTTCTACTTTCATAATTTTTCTGGCCGGACTATTTTCTATCAGTTTCCTCAAAACAGTATATGACAATAAATTTAGCGTTAAACAGTTTAACGGGTAAATGGAAAAAGGTTCCAACCGACAGTTTTCCAAATTTCGCGAGAATTTTTAGAGGAAAGTATCAGTCTAAGAAAATAATCATTAGAGAGATAGAACGGCACTGCTAAACGACTGTTTTGATTATGCTCTGAGGAAGGATTTTTTTGGAAGGCCAACAATTCGGGATCATTCTTGAACGGAACAAATTGAAAGGCACAAAACTTGCCATAGGTAACCAATTAAGGTAACTAGACTTTATAAGACGGGATATTCGGAATCATTTCGACATTTCGGAAGAGCTGATTATATAAATCTAATAGAATTTTTTCCAAACTCGATCAAAATTAGCGATGAACGCTGGAGTTATATTAAGTTCTACCAAATTCCCTCAACTGTATTTTGATACTGCAGCAATTTTTCAAAGTTTTCCATTTTCCTGACTGTTTCAGTTGTGAACAGAAAAAGTCGATAAAACGGAAAACTTTGAGAAATCACCAAAAATAGTGGTTACTGTTGGTGAGCTGGCGCTGGTCTTGTTCGACTCAGAAGTCTCAGGTTTGCAATTTTTCTTTACAAAACCAAATTTGGGCGGCTCCAACTGGTCGAAACGTGAATTTTCGAGGTTTTTTTTTTCTAGGATGTTGCAGCTAATTAGCTATTCTATGCACACATATTATGATGTTCGGAATCAGCGCGAAGTTTCCTATAAGACTGGAGGGGACGATTTGGGGGAGGATAACAACGGCCCGAGCAATGCACGGGTTATAAGGGTAGTAAATCGATTCGGTGGACTATGAGAGGGTACAAAGTGAACTGATTGGTCCGCACTGCAAGTTTGCCAGTTAGTTAGCCAGGGGATTAGTTTCGGATTCCCTGCGCTCACTGACCCTCGCGAACATCGCCCAATTAACCGTAGCCCGAGGGGATATCCAGCAGAAGGAGGGGTTAGAGGGATAAAAGAGGAGGAGACAGTTGGAGAGGAGAGGGGTCCTCAGTAAACTTGGAGGGGATCCAGAGGCTCTCTTACTAACCCACAAATTACAACTTTTCAGGCAGGTGTTTACAAATAAAACGACTCAGATTCAAAACTTCGTGGGGAAAGGCGTTGTACCGTTTATTTTCATATGAGTTGTCGGCCGGTAACCCTGGATTTCTGGTGCTCCCCTTGCAGATAACACTGTACCCCGCTTCTTCATTGTAACGCTCTACATAAAAGCTGAAAACCCATACCATGCCTACCCAGAAGAAAAACTACCCTACCCCAGAATGAAGGCAGAACACCGTGCAGAAGAGGCAAGAAATAACTTCCAATAACTCAATTCATCCACGGAGCAGTAAAAGAAGATGGCGACGGGGCGCACAAAGAAGTAATGACATTAAACTGAGATATCGCCTTTGGAGCTTCTAGCGAAAACCTTTTTCAAGCAGATGCCTATAAAATACCTCCAGCACGCATGACTCGTGAAGTTTCTGTTGCCACAGCCTCTATCGCTTGTGAAGGAAATAGTGGAAGTTTGCCATAAAATAACGTTAGCGTTACCAAACGTCTAATTTCATCGAGAAGTTATCAAAAGACGTCAGGTTCCGTGTTTGGCAAAAGGTACCGAGGGATTTTCGGTGGTTGAGCGCGTGGCGTTTATAACTCGTTAAACACCGCCGAGAAGTTTCAGGCGACAGTTTGAGAAGTTTGTTGAGAAGTTTGGAGTTTTCGAACCGACAGTTTAACGGCATGCTGTAACATTCGATTAGTACCTCGAGTGGAATTCCTGTTTGTCACTGGAAATTTCCTTTATAATGCCAGTTTATTGTAGACAAAATAGCACATTTTCGTGGCTGTTGTTAACGCATTTGAATTGTATTATTTACCTTTGTTTTGTCAATGATATTGTATGAGCCATAATGCACTCACCAAATCTGCAAGAACTGCTCCCGTACCACTTTTTGCTTAGCATCACTTCTCCGTCTATACTGCAACCTCCGACACGTTGGGGGCAGCTCTTTGTAGCAATCTGAAATTTGAAATAGGTGATACATAATTATACAATTGTGTTTCACGCCCAAAAAATGCAATTCAAACAAGTTATTTGCTGCAAATGGCAATCCCTGACAGCTAACACGAGCCTTAAGGATCTGCAGACAAAGGGAAACCCTTCTGAATGGTCGAGGGAATCTAGTCGAAGATTTGCAGCAGGCTGTATAGCCGAGATTGCAGTATTGGTTTCAGACAGTTCGGCAGAGGGTGTCGAAGAGTTACTGTGTCGAAGGCCTTCCAGTGAGTGGATTGTCGATGAGTTTCTCAGCTGAAGGCTCCAACAGGGTTGTCAAAAATTTGGCAAGTTTCCGCCACAAATAAGGAAGGAGTAGAGTAGAGGAGTAGAGGAGTAGATAATAAAAGGAGGTTAAATCCAGTACCTAGGTACTTATCCATATCTATACTGCGATACAGCGCAGTGGAAGAAGATCATAAAGATATTTACGTTGAGTAGGTGTATAGATTTTCCTTCCTCGAAAAAACCCGAAAATTGTTATTTGCTGACTTTAATTTCCCATAACGTCCTAGAGAAAATTCCTGCACCCCTTCCGTCTCATTCATCGCATATTTAGCCACTACATTGATGAACTGTCATGTTGATGTGCACTCTAGAGTACATTTTAATGTTCGGAAACACTTACTAAGCCACGAGAGATGCCTGGTGGTCTCTAATTTGTGCCTGAACCTCTCGACGTCATGCTTCAGGTCCTGGACGGCTGGTGGGAGGGGGGAGCACCGGTCGGTGAGCTGCCGCTCTAGCTCTATAACCCTGCAACAGTCCGAGCAACTAAAGATCAAAATAAATTTATTTTCTCTCACTTTCCAGAAGTTATAATCTACTATTCAACAATAACACTGCTATAACAAACAGCACTACTAGATTTTCTGCAATACTACAATATTTGGTGTAGCAAATTATAACCTCTCAAGTATAGCATGATACTTCCAAGTAGGCTCTATACAGAACAAGAAAAGTTCCATTCATGCAGCATAAGTTGATGAGCGAATTTTCAGATCATTTCAGCCGATTCGATAGGTGATTTTGAAAGGATATTTTGCCCTGATTCCGAACAAACCATAATAAGTTTGTTCGCAGTGACCAACTTACCGGTAAGAGAACCGTTTGATCACGCTCTGGCGTTCGCGCCGTTCGCAGTGACTTTTGATATATGATCTCTCTTCTGATTTCTGACTATTTATAATATCCATGTAGATCTCATTCGGTTTGTAAACGATTTGTAACCCACTTCCAACCACTTGTAAATGACACTGAGAACAGACCTAATATTTCTATGTTTAACATGGTAATTTACACCAAAAACCTTTTTAAAAACCACGTTTTTTACCCTTATATTTCCAAATTTGACCCCCTGGAGTACCTACTCCAAAAATTCTGGTCAACGAACTCATCCTTTATTCTGTTCTTTCTTCGTTTTTTTATTTTTGTGGACTTTTCAGAACGTACCAAGGGTGGTAGATCGTCTGAAGTGATACATTTATGAAACGGTGTGAAATTTCAGGGATAGTTTTAGAATAGACTGAAACGGATAAAATGGATAAAATTTTCAAAATTTGAATATCCAATTCTGAGGTCATTGCAATAGCTTAATTTTCTTCGAAAGGGATCGATTAAGCCAGAAATTAAGTTCACTAGACTGACTTCTTCAGTCCTCCGTATTTGATACCAAAAGTTACGATTATGATACAGAAACAAATTCCATTCCACTTTCAAATCCCTAGAATAAAAGTTGTGCGATTAACTGGATTTTCACAGTGTACCATGATCATTTAAATTGCGATGGTCGTTTCAACATCTACAAACGAATTTTCTTGGGTTGGTGGCGTTGTAGTGGTTGAACCATTTTCCGTTTTGGAAAGTCTTGTTGAGGTCATCAAACTTTTTATTCAGGTAGTATGAGCGGTGAATAATTCGGTGATTACTCAGTCAACTTCTTCAGCCAAATATTTAGGTTCTTAGTTGGGAATTGTCCCATTTCGTCGGTATCATGGTACACCTCTAATTCCCAATGCATCTAGATGCCGTCACTGTTTACCTCAGCATCTCATTTGGGATTACAAGACATTTTTACAAGACTTACAAGACATTTTTTTACAAGACAAGTATTATATTGTTATTTAGTTGTTGAGTATTTTTGTTTGTGATGGGTATGTGTATGAAAACCATCATTATTTATAAATTCATTTCGTTTCATTTCAAATCGAAACCAATTGGACACCAATAAGCAGAATGAGATAAGCCTTTGAATACATTTTCTCAAAAATTACTTCATCTATACTCCAGCACATCAAAATAAATGACGAAGAAACAGGTCCTAACTTATCGCCACTAAAATTATGTGTTCAGTTTCCTCTACTAAAATCAGCCTAAACATGTTTGGTTTCCAGGTAAATGTTGTTTCGCAACTTGGCATATCTGCATGGAGGTTGTCATTAGGTACGTTTGCTACACAAATGGATGACGAGAACCACGGTATGGGGGATAGTGTTCACAGTTGTAATGACGATGGAATCAAGGCTAATAATGTTATGGAACTCGTGAAATCCACTTCTTCAGCCTACGTGGCATCATTGGAACAGCGCTACCAGTCTCTCAGTCAGGAGATCAAAAACAAACAACAGAAACGAGACGAGCAGAAAAAAGTGAATCTTGATTAAAGTATTTTCTTCAGCTAATTTTCTAAGAACTACTGCAATGGCTACATGAAATTCAGGTAGAGCAGTCTGAACTGAATTCTGATGTTCAACTATTGAAAACGATGTCTGACCTTAGAAGAAGGTTTTAGGAATTCAAAGTTGCAATAAAGAACGAACCTAACGATAATACTAGTATCAAAAGAAAATGCGATTTCAAGGGCCAGTAGTTTCGTTAGTGGCTTATCGAAACCACCAAAAATCAGTTACGGATTGCCATACCTAAATACATGAGCTTGGTAGAAAATTTTATCTCCAAGGCTTTCCAAAAAAGCTGTTCCTTATTGGTTGACTCTGTGTGATGTTGGTGGCACTGGCCTGAGGCAGTGATAAGAGGAATGAGTACAAGGAGATGATTATTACATATTACAGTCTGATTATTACGAATGAATCTTTTATTACATCCCGGCAAACACAATACTCTGCTTATGGTATATGGGTGAAAAGTCCCATTCATCCAGCATGAGTTGATGAGCGAATTTTCGAAGAATGGTTTTAACCAATTTGGTGGGTAATTCTTATATATACCATAAATGTTCCTATGTTTAAGATGGCAATTTACACCAAAAACCTCAAAAAACTCGATTTTTAAAAGTGATTTTTGACTCTAAATTTTCAAATTTTGACCCCTTGGAGTACTCCAAAAATTCTGGGCAACGAACTCATCCTTTCTTTTTATATTACTGACATTTTAAAATTTTGTTGGATTTTTGATCTTGATCCCTCGGGCAGATATCGCCTGGAGTGACACATAAATAAATAAATATATACATATAAAAAAGTGTTACATTTCAGGAATCGTTTTAGAATGGCCTGCATCGGATTTCCATGGAGAAAATTTCCAATAATTTGAGTTATTTAAATTTTGAAGCCATTGCAATATCTTAATTTTCTTCGAAAATTCGCTAAAACTATCCTTAGGAATTATAAGAAAGGAATTATTAGGGATTATAGGTACTGTTTATATAGGACTTTTCGTACCTATACATTAATTTTAGGTCGGTACCATTGGATTAGGTGGTGGACAGTTTGCAGAAAGTTTTGGATGACCTGGTAGCCAAGAAGAAACAACAGCTGGACGAGCATAACGAAGAGAGGAAGAAAGGGGAAGAAAAGATGGGGGTTCTCGAAAACGAAATTTTGAACTTACAAATTTACACGAGCAATCTCAACGAACACAATGACCTCATGAAATGGTTCATTCAGGTAAGTATCAGGTGTTGACAGAAATTATTATAATTAATGACTAAAATAATAATAATAAAATTATTATTATTATTGTTAGTACTAAATCCTGAATTTTGGTGGTATCTCATAATTTCGAATAATTTATAATTTTTTGAATTAACATTTTCAGATGTGGAAGAACAAGTTTAATGAAATCAAAGGAAAACGATCAAAATGATGTTCCAATTCATTAGTAATCGGGTGCATAGTTAACACGATTTTATGTCAATAAAGTTACTTTCTTTTTCGTTTGAATATGCGTTTCTGTATTTTAGGTAGGAACGGGGTTTTGGGGTTCTGAAGGGGCTGCTTCGTGAAAAATGGTTTACTAACGTAATGTTCCCACGTAGAAAATTGGATTATTCTTATGCAAAAATTCCTCAGTAGAGCAAAATGCTTCTTTTTTTTTTTTAAACATTCGTCATCAATATGCAGCTAGGTATGTAAAACTTGATGAGGAATTAGTACTTGATAGCTAAGAGGTCACTCACTCCACACCGGCTTTATGTTCCACGGTGATCCGCTATTCGGGACAATAATAACGAAGGTAGGTACCTAGTGAACAATGGAGGCATGAAGAACTCATATTCCCGATAGAGGCCTGAAATCTACTGTGCAAACGAAGTTTAACGACATCGAAAACAAAGAACTAACGGCCAAACTAGTTGATTTACGAACTTTCAAGCCTTACCTTCTCCAGGCACGAATACAACACAAGCACTGCTTTAACGACGGCGACACAAAGGTTTGTTAGTGTACTCTGTATTTCATACGGCAGTTACCGCATCAAAACGCTCTTAAAACCCCCTTTAGAGAGGTTCGTTTCCTGTGGATTCCCACATATGAGAGAGGCATCCGCAGTTTGAATGTATACGGAGCTACTCGTACTCGTACTGATTCATTAAAATACCCAGTGATTTTTTTAAATTATGATATAAAACCAACGATCCTGTTTCGTGCTGTAACGGGAATCAAAACTCCAACAGTGAGGATGACTGCATTTAACCAAACGCTGCAGGATAGTCAAGGAGGTAAATAGTTATTCTAAATAGCAACTCATGGTACTAACCTGTTTTCAAGGGTCACGAGGTCCATGTTAACTTCATCCACTAACATCCCTGTAACAAGAAAACGAAGAGTATAGTATAAATTTTTAGTCTAAAATACCTAACTGTAACAACTTACTATCAATAAGTAATACACACCATATGTATTCACTTATTGGATTTTAGCTTCAATTCACAACAGCCAATGCCAGAAAAGAAAATTTTGACATGGATATGTCTTTTACCTTGGGGTTTTTGAAAAATTTTACAGCTAACACGGAAAAAAATCTTGATGACAGGGCAGCAATCGTGACTGTATGTATTTACGTATACGTATAAAGACATCCTCATAGACATTTTTGTCCAAAACGTGAAGAATGTTGATCCTCGATCAGAAATATCCTACGAAGGTGTTCCAGCAATTTGGTTTTCTATAGATTACAATACTTTCCTTTCACCTTTCAGGTGTGTTGAGGAAAGGAAAAAAAATGCGACAGGCAATTGCACAACCATTGTTTACGTAGGTACGTAATTATTATCCTACATAAATCTAACTTGTTGCAAATCGAGAACTTTTTTTGAACTCCTAACAATGCCTACCTCAAAGCTGGAAAAAAGCGTCAGGTACTTTTCATTTTTCCCTCTGTTGCGAAAAAAACCTTACCTTTGACAAATAGTCTTCATTGTGTTGTGTGTTCTATTCACAAATCGCGTGCCAGGGTCGGTGAGGCCGGCGTGAATAGAATTGAGCCCATTTATTATGACAAAGCCACGGGGCGAGGTTTACCCAGGGATGAGACGTATAAGGCGAGATTGAAAACAGGTACCCCCACCCTATCCGTTCTCTCAGGGGCCTCAGAGTGCATAGAGAGACACGCCCTTAATTGAGAACTGATGTCAGGTTTTCTCGTCCAACGCATTTTGCTTTGCTTTCATCAGTATTGAGTGAAGACTGATGCTTTCTCTCTCCCTCTCATTCACTCCTCCTCCACATCAAGCAATGTGGCCAAAATACGATTCCAGCTGGACAAATGTATTTGTTGAGCTATTTGTATAGGAAATTTTACGCTGATTCCGAATATAACATTATATTCCAATACCTATACCTAAAATCATACATTAAAAAAAATTTGTTGTTGATAAAATTGCACAATGGCCCGATTATTCAACTCTTCCTGAAAACATTGCTTAGTTTGGATTTGGAAAAAGTCTGGTTGGAATTAAAGATTACCTCTGAATACTTTTGTGCGCCCCAAGCGGCACCTCTTAACTCAGGATCGAACTAGAGGTTCCCTTTAGCATTAAGGTGGTGCCGGAGGGGTGTTGATCAGTTTCTCAAACTTTTTTCAGGCACATTTTATTCATTTATGTTTTCGTAATTCTCCTCCTTTTTCAAACCTCCAGGGCAATCCAAATTTATAATTTCTACAATTTTGAATTTTGTTATCAATTTAAAATTTGGAATAGTTCACTGCTCTTCAGAATCAAATAATAAAAGAATGCCGAAAACAGATTTGAAATAAATTGATCAATCATTAACGGACAAAAGTTTGGAAAACTTTTCAAGGAAATGGTTAGGGGAAGGATAAGGTAAGTAAGTTCCCTCTAAACTATTCGACAGCAGAGATTTAGGCATTTTGGAGGACATTTCAAATGTTGGGGTGCCAATTTACGGTGCTCCCTTCATGATTTTCTCAAAAAACATAGAGAAACGCTTCCTAACTGAATATTGGGGAAAAACTGAATTTGAAAGGAGAACTTCAAATTTATAATGGAAAATTCTGGATTTGGAATAGATAATTTTGAAATTGAAACGGGAAATTATAAATTTGGCGAGGAAAATTCTGAATTAAATGCAAACGAACGTCTTTTTTTTCGAGGCATAAAATTGGCTAATTTTGGTTGAAAAAAATTAATTTAGCAAATTTTTAGAAATTTATTTAAATGTTGGGCAGAAATATTCAAACTAGAAGAAACTTTGCCTTAAAGCTATTATAGATGAATTTCAAGGTAAAACCGAAGATCTACCTTAATGAGTTAATCAATAATAAATCAATCTAGGATCGCATCTAGGAGCTTAGCGATTTCATTTTGCATCCCAGAGTCAGGTAAGCTCTATATTCGTTACTCAACTATATGAC
>JAEMON010000014.1:16273699-16287360 GCA_030264115.1 Lygus lineolaris | reverse complement strand
GCAATAGCTTCATTTTCTTCGAAAATTCGCTAAAAGTCAACATAATGCAATTGGCCAGCAATTGTGAATTTCTCACGATCTAACGGCTCAATTTTGCGCCAACTTGGAGTGTAATATTCAGCTTTACAATATTTAGCTGTATAATATTTAACTGTATAATATGTGGCTTTGAAATACTTAGCTATAACATTCAGCTGAATAATATTCAGCTGAATAATGTTTAGTTGAATAATATTTAGCTGTATAATTTAGCTTTATAATATTTAGCTGTATAGTATTTAGCTCTGATTTTGGATATTTAGCTCTATGAATTCCTTGGCGCAGTGGGCACAGTGCGCATGTGCGCATAGGGTTCTGCTCAGCCAACTATTCGAATATTAGTCCATTCGGAACAAACCTCTAGTGATAACAAAAGGAAGTTAAATAGCGAGTTATTCGAGTCTGGTTGACATAGGTATTTCATAATATCAGGCGCCTAAAACAATATTGAATATTATTGAGTTCAAAGATCGTGTAGTGAAGATAAATTGTTTACGCATTAGGTAGGAACGATTGGATTGAGAAAATACGGACTTTTTGGAACGGGAAAATATTTACTGAACCCGGAGATCGCCTGTAGATAGACTTGTATTATTATAATTATGGCTGAGATTAATCGGTATAGTTTCAATTCTTCTCCATTCTAATCACTCATTTCTCTATCGCTTCTCTCGTAGAAGATGTCGTTCTTGTGTTCAGTTCTATTTCTGTACGTCATGGCGTCTTGTAACGCCAACGTCATCGGGCCTTGCGGTATGTCCTTAATTCTCAAATATCTCTACTACGAAGAAATCCATCCTGATGACGTGCCTCTAGCGATGTGCATAGCTGGGTACCACAACTACGACACCAACTTCAAACTGGACCACGACAACGGCTCTTTTCACGGGATTTTCGGCCTGAAAGTGACGGACTCCTGTACCGAAACCGTTCTCACCGCGAAGAACTACACAGTCGAGCTCAAGTGTTTGCAACAACAAGTGTTCCAGGAACCGAAAACGTTAAATTTGTACAATCGACTGTGCGGGCCCAAAATGGCGCGAAGAGTCGTGTGCAAGGAGATATTCACGGGTAAAATCACCGGTGAGATATGGGACCCGATTGATAAAAGTATCATTGCACAGCACATCGCCAGCGGTAAAAACGTGGAAGACATGTTTGAGTCTTCTGAAAGAAATAGTTCTACATAGCTAACAAAAAACAACAAATTCTTTTGCGAAAATAGCGAGAGAAGCACCTATCTTCAACATGACTTCATTCATAAACTATAAGAATTTTACTAGGTGCTTATCATAACTGAAACCATAGGAAGGTAGGTAAGCTCGTGAGTATAAAATTGTACTTTTTTACACTGAGGACTGGTGTTCTTATGCCTTGAGTGGTCTTGTTCTTATGCAGTTACATTGTTTCAACTGTTTTCAATTAAAAACAATTATCTACAGAAAAAACGATTTTGGTGTGTCTTTTACTTTACTTTCCTGGCCCGAAAGCATACCTAAGTGAAACTATTAAAATCATCATGAAGGGATATGGGTTGTCCCTTAATTTTGGACCATAATAATTATGTACTATACGTTTAAGTTAAATACGTATTATGGATTCAGTATACACAGATGTAGTATACCTGTAGTCGTAATATAATAGATACATTGGGATTATTATGATATATCATATCCTCCTTCCCAAAAAAATCCTAATATATAACGTACTAATTTAATTTTATATATTTATATTTATTATTTAATACAATAGTTAATATAATATTAATCCTGAAAATACTACTCAACTCAAGCACAAAAAGATTTGTTTGTAAAAAGAAGCAAAATCAGAATTCGCCCAGACAGGAAAACGTTGGGGCAGGACGGATGAGAAGTTGAA
The DNA here is from genome assembly GCA_030264115.1 of Lygus lineolaris. Taxonomy (NCBI): domain Eukaryota; kingdom Metazoa; phylum Arthropoda; class Insecta; order Hemiptera; family Miridae; genus Lygus; species Lygus lineolaris. The sequence goes on along the minus strand of JAEMON010000014.1, from coordinate 16,285,443 downwards.
ATCAATTGAACTTGAGGGTCCAATTTCCTATCGATTCAGCCCTCCTAACGCCCTTCACTTCGTAAACATCATTTCGATGTTATTTCGTTTCTGGATAACGTATTTCGGAGGACCGTGAGTTGCCGATAAATAGCTAATGTGATGTGTGAGCTGGATTTGGTAGAATTGAGTTTTGAGCACACTAAGCAACACTAAGCACTTTTATAATTGGATGCCCATCCACAGGGTGACCAAAATTTAATAAATCAGCACTCAGCACATCCCCCGAATTATGGAACATAAAACCCGGGCCACAACCACTCTGCAGGATTTTTTTTCGTAGAAAAGTTTATAATACGTATTATGATAAAGCAAGCCTTTTACGCCATTGATGAGTTCATGCTTTTTAAATTCTCGAAATTTTGATGGTTTCATTTTTGACATATTTCGTATTGTACTTGTTTAGAGGTAGGTGGTTATGGTTTTAGGTAATATCAGCCTACATTGTTCGTGACAAGCACGGATTGAACATTGTGTGACAATTTTTTTTAAAGCCTTATTTCTAATTTTTTATTGGTATTCTTTGGTTTATGGTGTTTTATATGTCCTTTCGTTTGTTTGTAACATAAGTTCCTATCTTGTGACGTCTGCAAGTACTTAGTGTACGTCACGCAGAAATGAATGATTTTAATTTGATTTGATCTTAACAATTTTTGTGCACGTGCGCGTTGCGCGGAAATGTGGTTTTAGATATAGGATCCTATTTTTCCTATTTTTGGATTCTACGTAAACTTGTAGAATCCAAAAATCACAACAAACTTTACATGGTTTTCTTTAGACACATAAATTCGACACATGATTTCCAGCATTTTTTCTAACACTGAATTACGAGATAACAAAAATTGGTACATAATAATTTCCTCTGCAGTAAAAGGTTAACAAAACATAGTTAATAGATTGATTGAATTAATTATTCATTAATTAATGTTGATTATGTTTAATTATATATTTAAATAATTCCTATTTTTACTGGTCTCAATGCGATTTCAACGCATTCTTTTTCGATTCATTTCTTTTAATGTGACGTAGGAAAGGGTTTTTCAAGAGCCTTCGGAATGCCTCAGTTATTCTAACAGCTGAGATTTTATTCCAAGTTTTCTTCTGAAAGTAAACAACAAACTTGATTCGGTGGAATCGAAAGGAAATTGCTTGAACAGCTGATATTTGAACGGAGATTTGCCTACTCGGGAAGAATTGCGATTCACACTCGTGTTTCTGCTCTTTTTTTCGTTCAACCCTTAAGTCCTTACAGGGAGCAAACAGTTGGTCGTAAAACGCTCCGCACGGTCTCATTCGACGCTAAAAATTGTGTTCTATTTTAAATCGGTGGAAAAAATATACCTTCCTATTTGAAATTTTCGAGCTAGGGCGTTTTGAAAATGTCATCCCCTATTTTCTACCCCTTAAAGAAGACTGACGGTACCTAACAAAAAGCTTCGCGGCACAACTAGACCCCAAATGGGGCCGGTACACCAAATTTCTTTAATTTTGGACCATGGTAACTAAGGAAAGTGCCGCGTACGGCGGAAGGCGTACGGACGGATTTTTTTAATTCGATTTTTGGATTCTACGTATCTTGAAACGTAAAACCTCAAATTTTGAGGGGGGTTAAAATTTTTTTTTTTTTTTTTTTTTTCGTGCTCGATTCCAAAGGTTCATTATTGAAAATAATAAACCAAAAATGTGATTTTCTGATACACGATAGTTCCCCATTCATGACTTCCCCGATTGGAACACCCGTAACCACCTTGAACAGACTGATGTTGGAACAAACCTTAGGATATCCGCTAGCTCTGCTTCCCCTCTCGTGACCCGGTTATGAAAGGTCGCGGGCAAAACATCCCTTCAGGACCCAGGATCAGCCTGAACCCCCGGGAACCCTGACCAGGCTAATGACTTGCACACTCATCACGTTTCACCTCCTTGGGCAAACAGCCGTTATGTCAGGGGGTCAAGCTCGAGGGTTTGATCGGGACATCGATTTTACCGGGCTGGTCGGAGAGATAACAGAGTTTGCTGAGGTGCCGGAGTGTCGACCTGCGTCAGAAACTGCCGGAAAGGGAAGTCGCGGAGTTCTGTAATTGTTTGCGAGGTTATACTCGCCTGTCATATTCAGTGGAAACCGTCATTTGGAAGAGGGCATAATTTCAACCCTCTGGGCCATAAATACTATCCTGTGAATAGTATCCTGTTTTGTGCTCTGAGCTGTAGGCACGTTGCCAACTCGTGAGCCGAAAAATACTGGACAAAAAATTATTCAAACCGTTTCAGGGGCATTTTCAGACCGAATTACTAAGCATTTCAGATAAAATACTTCCTTAACATGCCCAAAACCATCAATAGATGTGTCAAAAATTTAATTTTGAGACAATGCTGATGGCAACTATAAGCTACAATAGCTGAATCTGGACTGTTTTAGCGAATTTTCGACGCAAATGAAGCTATTGCGATGGCTACAAAATGTTAATAATGCGAAAGTTTTGCTAATTTTCTAAATGTGAATCCGTTTCAGACCATTCTAAAACAATTCCTGAAATTTAACACTTTTCCATATGTTATATATTTATTTATTTATATAATTACATATCACTCCAGACGATATATGACATTGGAATCCATCTAAAAAATCCGGAAAAAATTCAAAATGTCAATAATAATAGAAGAGAGGATGAGATTGTTGACCAGAAATTTCAGAGTACTCCAAGGGGTAAATTTTTGAAAATTAAGGGTCAAAAAACGTGTTTTTGGGGTTTTTGGTGGAAAATACCATTTTAGACATAGGAACGTGGTATATTCGGAATCAGCATAAAATTTCCTGGCTCTATGTTATTTCGAATTTACTTTGAATTTCGAGCGCATCCTCTAGTTTTAAATACCAAAATGTGGACCAAGTTACGCTTTAATAAGTTTGTGGCATAAATTTTTGCACTTAAAAGTTGAAAAAAAAACGCTCCAAATTCAAAATAAATGTCACCGTTGAATTCAGCGTGATGAAACAGTTGAAAGTCATGTGCGACACTTAATAGAAAAAAGAGAGAAAATCCCATTTTTTGTCACCTGGCAATTTTGGGCCAGTTTTGGAAATGACGTAAAAAATCTGGTCAGGTGTAACATTGTGCATGAAATCGTGTAGAACCCGTGTAGAATCCGAATCCGCAATGAATAAATGGGAGCTCCCATTTGAAACAGGTAGTGCCTGTTTGGCTAGTTTTGGCCAGGATAGATCGAAATAGAATTTATTATCGGTTTAGTGAGGTTTTTCTAAGAGTGCGGAATAAGCCATGGAAAAATACTTGTCCACCCTTCAGGGACCACTTTGTATATATTATGTTTGTACTATCTGAACAAAATTAAATAAAACACCTTCAACTTAGATTGAATTGCTGAATGAGATCAGGTCTTTTTCAGGCAGTACAGTGATTTAGTATTCAGTTGTTATGTAAAGAAGGCCGACTATCTGGACGGTCCTACGATGTACCTTAAAGAAATGCTCTGGCTCCAGCTACTCCAAGTTCCGAACTGGACGACGTTTGAACCGAATTATAATATTCTTAAGTAAGGTCCATTGTTAGCAACGGCAGGCTATCACGACACGAGATTGAGAAAGGCCAAAGGAGGAATCACTCTCCGAAATTGACCATCTCAATAAGTGAATGGATCCCACGCGTCGCAAGGGCCGTTGCAATCAAGGAGAACATGTCCCCTCAGCATGCATCACGTGGATTCTTACCATGTAGTAGGCATCTTGAAATCGTGCCACTTCCAATCATAGGACTTTAAAAAAAAACCATTTCGGGAAATTGTAAAAGTTCCAGCTGCACTACTAACTTGCTACTGTCTGTCAGAAACGTACTTAATTGATTATAAAGTTAAAATGTATGAATATTAGTTTATTTATGTAGAATGTTATGAATATTGGTATCAAAGAGTTTAGAAAGAAGGATAGAGAGGATGTATAAAGGATGGGGAAGAAGAGACCTAGGACTCCGCCAACTCTCCGCCTGAGAGGGGCACAGCCAATGGGAGTGCGATGTCTACCTGTATCGATCTTATACTATCGATTACCATCTATATACACCGTCGATTGACATCAATATACTATCGATGGCTTATTTATAACATGTATTTTCGAGACTGTATCAAAACGACGATTCAAATAATTTTTAAAAACTTTCACTTCTAATTGATTAGTTTTGAATAGCTGGCAAGTAAGGGATATATCAGATAATTGGCCCTATTAAACTCGAGTTCAAACATTAAAGGGCCAAGGGACGGATTAAATTCGTTTTTCCATTTTTTTAAGGCAATTTTGGGCCGATTTTGATGCGGTTTGCAGCATTCTTCTTGTTATTCAATTCTCTAGGGGGATCAGCTATGTATAATTTCAATTTTGTAATTTTACATTTTTCACGTTCTTTTTTGAAATTCAAATTAGCATAACGGCACCTCATCCCCCTTGAATGATAAAATAGTTAAAATGCCGCCAACCGCATCGAAATTTTTTGAAAAATGGGAATAACTGGGCAACGCTTAATGGTTAGTGGAGGAGGAGGTTATCCATTTTTTAAACTTAATGGTCCTAAGTAGTAATAATGTTATAGTAAGAGTTCCTATAAACTCTAGTAAGACTTCCTGTAAGGAAATATTGGGCTCCTTCCCTTGCCTCCTTAACCAAATTAAATGAACTTATGGGAACCCATCAGCATCGGTGGAAGACTTTCTCTGGATTTTGTAACAGTGTTGGAGGTTACCCTCCTCCGCCATGATTATAGGCTCCGCCTTTTAGGGATTACTTGCTTCAAAAGCTCCCATTGGCTGATTGGGTGGAAGGGTTTACCCCGGTACAAGTAATTGACCAAGAGAAACGGAACCAAAATTGTTCAGAAAGCGTAGAAACGCAAAAAGTAAGTGGAAATTTCGTTTTTGGTGGACGATTTGTTTTACTTCTTGCAATAAAATACCGTCGGTAGTGAGAAAACCATGCATTCATGTTATTCATAATAACTTTACTACCATGGAGGCATGTTTGTACAACGCTTTGGTACTTACCGGAATTCTTCATTGGTCCAGTCACCTTCGATCTAGATATCCTGTCATGCACGGTATTTTAATGGTGAGCAGTGTATTTCAATTGTATTTCACCGTTTTAGTCACAATCTTTATGAGTGAAAACCTAGCTGTCTTACTATACCACTTTGATATTCCGTCGTTTTCGTACACTACATCGATTTTCAACAATAACTATTGAGAGTACATACCGAGTTAGGTAAATTTTTAGAATAAATAAACGAAAACTGCGAAGGCTATGTATGCCCATAGTCCCAACTTGTTGCCGGGAGGTCAATGTTTGCTTGTAACGCCGAATGAGAGAGAGAGGAGGGGGATAAGTACAAATATTGAACAAGGGAGCTGAAGCCATCTTGGGTCGCTAGTTTAGCGGAGCAAATATGCAAAAGGTTCGTCTCATGTGGGCTCCACCACATAGGACAGCTTATATAAGAAAGGTAGTCAATGTCGTTATCAAAGCGAACAATTTGCTGTGTTTGTCCACATGTTATTGAATGAAATCATCAAGTAGCTATGTAGGCAGGTACAACTGTTACAAAGTAATTTTTTCCAGCTGGCTGTCGGCTTTGTGCACTTATTGTTTAGCACTTTTAGGATTGTTGTTTGTATCAATACTTTCCCGAAAACAAAAATCTAATATCAGGCCTATCTATTAGGACATCTGGTTTAGAGTGATCCATGGTCATGGTATTATGTTCATTTGGTTTGTTCTTTTGCTTCGCCGAGTCTACCGAAGGTAGCGGAAGCTTTGTTTCCCCTTTGAAAATCGAAAAAATTGTTGTTCTTCAAAATTGAAATGTCCACTCACATTTAACGTTTAAGAGCTTTCTGAACAAATTTGGTTTCGGGTCTGTCTGTCGGTCCGCAATTTTTCGTTACAGCCATGTCTTCCAGAGTTTTAATACGATTTTGTTCAAATTTTCAGGGATCGTGCGGGTAGGGCCGTCTTAAGCGCCCATATGAATTTCATAGGTAATGATTGGATCAAAGGTACGCTCTACGCATGCGCAAAAGTAAATTTCGTTCACGATTATGTTGAAGTTTGCCTAAAATGAGAAACATCAATACGATAAAGAGTTTTGAACTTACATAATTTTCTAGAACGCGAGGAAGCCATGTGCCACTTCCACTTAACAGAGTATTTTTCATTAATTTTTATTATTATTATTTTTAGCAGTTGACTGTTATAGTTATCCCTCAGCTATAGTTGCGGGATTATAGTGTAGGTGATTTTATAGTTAAGAGAATGACGTATACCATTGAGTCAGAAGTGAGGTATGACGATTCGACGGTTCTCACATGTTGGCGCATGCGCAGGCGCTACGACTGATCCGAATGCTATAAAATTCATATGATATCAACACGGGCCTTACTCCGAACTACCATCAACATTTCAGCTATTTTTATTTTTTTCAGCTATTGGATCATTGGTTCGTCCAGTTTCGGGGGAACCCATCAAAGACGGAGGAGGACACCATAAAAGAAGAACTAAATGAATTACGAGGACTGCCATAAGTTGGTAGCAAACGGGTTTAAGGAAGGTGAGGGGTAGGAGAGAAGGTAAGAGTCCCGAACGACGCGTGGTGATACCACGGAGCACACCTGCTGAGATGCCCGACTTGAGTAGCTCCGCGTGGCACATTTCCCGCATCACTCCCCGCGCAATGAAGAGTTCGCAGCCTTGACCTTGAGATGCTAACAGTTGCCACTCGTATAAAGCTTGTTTTTACATTATTAGCGAATTTGTGAAAAAAATGAAGCTATTAAAATGGCTTCAAAATTTTATTTATGCAAATATTTGATAATTATCATCACGGAAATCCGTTTCAAACTATTCTAAAACGATTCCTACAATTTAACACTTTTCCATAAATGTATATATATATATATTTATATAATGTGTGTGTCACGACCGACGATATCCGACCTTAAATCCATTTAAAAAATCCGAAAAAATTTCAAAATGTCAATAATAATAAAATAAAGGATGAGTTCGTGGGCGACAATTTTTGAAGTAGGTACTCCAAGGGATCAATTTCTTAAAATTATGGGTAAAAAATATGTCTTTCCAGGCGGTATCTCTAACTAGGTGCGCTCTAAAAAATCCAAAAAAAGTCAAAATGTCAATAATATAAAAAGAAAAAGTCAATGACAAAGAAGGAGAAAATGTCACTCATATAAAAGGATGAGTTTTTGAGGTTTTTGGTGTAAACTTCCATCTTTATAGGAACATTGTGGTTTATACGGAATCAGAGCTCATTAACAGCACGACTGGAACTTATAGTGAAGTGTTTGTCTTTATAGTGAACGAAAGGCCTCGGCCGACTCAGTACGAGCCAAACGAGCCTTCTTCTTCAGTTTTCTCTGATCCAGCGGCTCTCGTGTAAAACGTCCAAACGAATCCGATTTCCAACGACCGAACTGGTGTAGATCAGTAATTCAGTTACTGGGACATCAGCCTGGTGGAACCGGATATATAAGGCGACGCGCCAAAGGGACTGCCCTGTCACTGAAGGCGGCGAAGCAATTTGTCAACCCCATCCTTCTCTATGTAGGGCTTTTGAAAGGGTCTTTTGAGCAATAAAAACTCCCTCCGGGGGACAGCTTTTTCGAGTTGCTGGCTTTTTTGATCGTGTGGAGAGGGAATTCGAAACACATAGTCGCTGTAAAGACATCAAAAGGTACTTTGAAAACACTGGGAAGGTGTCAAAAGAGATGATTGAGTGTCGTCAACAATGTTACAAATCCAGTTGTTGGTGGTAATCATACCAGTTTAGCAGGAAGATGATTGCTTTTCTAATCAGGGTTATCTCTCCCTTGAGTCAAATTTCGTTTGACGCTACTCAATAGATATTCAAAGTATTTATCGTCGGGGGTTCCATTAAAATCAAGGGGATAGTAGAACAGGAAAATTGGAATTCAACGACATCATTTTGGGAGGCTCAAGGGGATGAACGAAAAACAACGAAAACACGATTATAAATTGAAATTCTTTTTTAGGGTAACCCACCTACCTACGAAACTGTGCCAATTCCACGGAACAGAGATTTAATTTCATGTTCCAAAACGAAATGGCCATACAAACGTCAGCTGATTTTGTGCGATAGTAACTACTTCAGAAGCCTCATGTATATTTAATTCGCACACCTCACGGTTTTATTGTTAAGCTGATGCAGTATTTTTGGGCCACCAACAGCTAGAGATGGACACTATTCATATCGTGAATAAGAATATTCACACCTTGCATACGAGTTAATAAATTTTCACATATAATTGCAAATAAATACAGAAAATTTGCAAAAAATGACAGGAAAATGATTTGGAATATTGACAGAAAATTCTACAAATATGGCCGTATTTGCACGCAAATTGTGTTAATAAAAACGTATTCAGGGAATATTTTGAGAAAATCGGAACTTTTCGGATCCTCCTTATATAGTTCTGGTCAAATATCCTCCCTAAAGCCCTCATCAGGGTCACACCTTCCAAAATATGGAAATTCCGGCTAGCTCTGGTTCTCTACACCACATTATAACCGTAGTGGTGGGTGTGAGGTGAGGTGAGTTAGGAAGTTTCAGATTTGTGGAGCTGTGACCCAGAGAAGGTCTGCATAGACGATTTGAGTAGAATTCGTGTGAGGAGGATTCGAAAATATCAGACATTCACACAAGTTCCGATATTCACAAAAATCGGATATTCACAAAAGTTCAGACGTTCACAAAAGTTCAGACATTCGCAAAATATTCTTGGAATATTTCAGTAGAATTTGCATGGGGAGGATTCAGAAAGTTCAGACATTCACAAAAGTTCAGACATCCACAAAATATTCTTGGAATATAAGAGTAAAATTCGTATGGGGAGGATTCGGAAACTTCAGTCATCCGCAAAAGTTCAGACATTCTCAAAATATTATCGGAATACGTTTTTGTTCCCAGGATTTTTCGTTAATTATTTGTATTCACACAGTTTGCGTACCAATACGGCCATATGTGCAGGGATGTCCGTAATATTCACAATTTCAAGTAAATATTCAAAAAAATTTCGCTCTCATTAATCGCAGAAAATCACCATGCGAATAAAATACGTATTCTTATCCACAACATTAAGCATGCCCATCTCTGCCAACAACTACCAGGGGTTCATCAAACCAGCAATAGGGAACTTGCATGGGTAGGAATTTTGCATTTTGAACCTCAAAATTCGATTCAACACCCTTAAAAAAACCCCTAGCGCCAATTTTCAGATTGAAATCACGGCGGTTTGCCCAGAAAATGGGTTGAAAGGGAGCGCGTGACGTCATTTAGGTTCAAATTACAAGACCCATTTTCGGTAATATTCAATCATCGGATACTCCTCCTGTAGCACCTTTTTGCAAAGCCCTCATCAAGATCTTTCAAATTACATAATAAAAAAGTTCCATTCACGCAGCACGAGTTGATGAGCGAATTTTCAAAGAATAATTTTAACCGATTTGGTGGGTGATTCTCATAGCGAATTTCATGCTGATTCCGAATATATACCATTTTTGTTCCTATGTTTAAGATATTAATTTACACCAAAACCCTCAGAAAATTCGTTTTTCCAAGGCGATTTTCGACTCTAAATTTTCAAATTTGACCCCTTGGAGTACTCGAAAAATTCTGGCCAACGAACTCATCCTTTCTTTTGTTATTATTGACATTTTGACATTTTTTTGGATTTTTTTTTTCGATTCCAGGGCTAAATTTCAGGAATCGTTTTAGAATGGTCTGAAACGGATTTATATGAAGAAAATTTTCAAAAATTTGCAATACTAAAATTTTGAAGCCATTGCAATATCTTCATTTTCTCCGAAAATTCGCTAAAATAACCATACAAGTTCCCCGTTGGGTTGAATAGTAAACAAAAATAGTATACTCCTCCTGAGTTCCATACTAATCTGAGCTTAGGGTCCACTTTCGTCCGCAAATCATCGATTCAACAGCTCGGACAGCAGGTGGCCCGAATGCTCGGCTTGACGACATATTCCGTTTCACAATGGGAGCCCAACGCGTGTCATCTTATCTCGCTGATCCTATTGTCCTCGAACGAGCTTTCGGAGCCCCAAAATAGTTAGAAACCAAATCGCAGATGTGCGCGGTCACCAATGTTCACAAACTCAGGCAGAGAACTCGCTTCGAGTTAGCTTGCAGAGTTGTTGGAATATTGAAGTAAATGCAGATTCATCATTCTCCTGTGAAGATGCAATATTGGCGAATCAAAAAGAACCTACATGGGAGGAAACAAATAAATTTGAAAATCTCAACATTAGAATGCGGGATGAAATTTTGATAGACAAACAAATTTTCAACCTTTCGAAAAGAATAATATTTTCAGATTTCCGATTGTCAATGTGTGCGCATAGGTCGGAAATTCTGATTATTGACCTCAAATGATAAATAAAAAAACAAATGATAAGTGAAAAACAAATAAAAATGTTAAATTAGGTAAATTAGGTATAAATATAGATAATTACGTAGGCGTAGAAGATAGAATCAACCCCCCCCACTCAACACTCATACTATACTTACTCATACTTACGCGTATGCTCATGTATATAATGTAATAAAGAAAAGAATTGAAAAGAAACACAGAACCCAGTTCAATGGAGTGGGGTAGTTCCAGCTCAAGTACTGCGTATGGCTATATTTGGAGATTGGTCCCTACCTTATTATAATGTAGGTATGATTACCTACTTTCAAATGTGCCTGCATTATTTTCTTTTTTCATAGAATAAAGACATTTTTCATTTCATTTCAATTCGGGTTCAGCGTTCTCAAAAACCCCCGTGAGCCACTTTTTACCTGAAAATTCCAGCCAGAAAAGAGCTGGCGAGTGACGTCAGAATTATTCGGACACTGAGCCCCCCCCCCCCAGATGGGTGGAGTATCGATGACGTCACCATTATTAACTTCAAGACCCTTTTATTATGCTACTAGGATACCCTTCATGTTGCACTATTTCGGAAAGCTCTCACTAAGATCTATCAATTGGAAGAGGAAAACAAAACTATGAGCACACCCCATTCATAAATTGCCTACGAAAAACACACACGCACATGTCTTGCTATTGAAGAAGATTCAGAACATTCGGTCCACTGCAAGGTACTAATATTGTAAACTAGTTAGTATAAAAAGGCACATGATTATGCATTATTTTAGTTCAAAAAGTTGTGAAGAAAATGCATAGTGGGAGAAGGTGATGATTGTGTAATATTATTAGGAAGGGAATGTGAAATAAAGATCAGATGTTGAAAAGCTCAGGAACTCCTTCTTACGTCATAATACGCCCCTGGTGGAAGTAGTAAGGTTTTATAGTACCCCACTCGTTGATCCAAATATCTGCTCTTTCAGTCCAACGTTACTTCTATCATTATCAACCAATAAAAGATGACTTATCTCATGATTTCACATACTTAAATAACTTCTTTCAGGGCAACAGAATTTCAGCACTGAGCAGCCCGAACTGAAATGCAGCACATCGACTGTCATCTTTTCTATGTAAATCCACGACAGTATTGGGCGACGGCACTTTTCACGTTTCACCAAGGCGTTTTGTACAAGTCGGTAGGGACTTGGGAAGCGAAAAAAGTTCCATTCATGCAGCATGAGTTGGTGAGC
>JAEMON010000014.1:16249915-16273390 GCA_030264115.1 Lygus lineolaris | reverse complement strand
AGCCATTGCAATAGCTTCAGTTTCTTCGAAAATTCGCTAATAGATAATAAAAAATAAGTTGATTGTGTTGCATGAACACAGTCAAAACTTTGCAGAAGAACGAGGACTATTTTTGGAATGCATTTTACGGTAACACTGTTTATGAATCACTTCAATTTCATCGTTGTACTTCCCATTCAACTGGAGAATTTTTTCTCCAGATCCCTATTTCTACATGAAAAGCCTGCACAATTAAAAGAATCCCTCTAAAAAGAATACGCTTTTAAACAAATCAAGAGAGAAAAAGCGAGAAAGACGACAAATGGAGAAGGAAAACGGAAAATTCCTCTCGTTGGTCGATTAAACGTGGAAATCCAATTAGGGAGCCGTTCTGTAATTAAGAACCGATAGAACTGTTCTTAGTTACGAGGTGAAAAAACTGGTTCCATCCTCACTAATCGGAGACAGAAAAAGCTACGGGAAAAAACGGTTGGGCGATTCAAATCTCCTTATTGCTAGTACTTGGGTAAAATTTATTCCGAATCTTTTCCCGTAAGAAGATTATGAAATTTGTATTCAAATCGAAAACAATATGAATGAAAAGAAGGTTCATGATAGAGAGAAATTTTTTACATCCTTGAGGATTTTGTGGACCACATCGAAGCCTCTAGGAGCTCCCATTTTCAAGTCCGTCGATATTATTGTTCAAATGACGTTTTTACACGTTAAGAAAACCTTTTTGGAGCGCCGCGGAATGCCGAGGAATTCCGAACTCTCCCATTGGAATTTAATAAACGACGACAGCTTATTCGATCGATCACGATTCAATGAAGTGCAGGAACAGGCTTTCATCAAAAGCCAGATGAAAAATTGTGGTTTTAGAAGGGATTAGTCTTACGTTGTTGGAATGGAACATAATGGTACGTATCATATAAATTGTTTGCATTAGTAAAATTTTTAAGCCATTGCAACAGCTGAATTTTCTTGGAAAATTCGCTAAAAGGAGGGGAACCTTGTCCAAAAAAAGTTCCATTCATACAGCATGAGTTGTTGAGCGAATTTACAAAGATTCACTTTAACCGATTTTTTGGGTTGATCTTATCGGATTCCGAATATACCTTGTGCCTATATTTAAGATTGTAATTTACACCAAAAACCTCAAAAAAACACGTTTTTCGACCCATATTTTTCTAAATTCGATCCCTTGGAGTACTAGGTACTCAAAAAATTCCGTAAAACGAATCCTTTCTTCTATTTTTGACATTTTGAAATTTTTTTTGGATTTTTTGGATCGATTCCAGGGCCAGTTATCGACTGGATAGAGATATAGAGTCATAGAGATGTAGATTTATAATCTCTATAGGTATATAATATATAAGCTCAAACACTTTTTCATATGTATATTTATATACATATGAAATAAGTGTTGAACTTCAGGAATCTTATTAGAATGGTCTGAAACAGATTCCCATGGAGAAAATATTTGAAATTTTGCATGACAAAAATCCTTTTCAATGGCTGAATTTTCTTCGAAATTTCGCTAAAAGAGAAGAGCAAGAAACGCTGCATCAAAACAACATATTTCTTCAGAATGATCTAGAAATAGTTATAATTATAAAACTGGATTGTTTGATTCTAATGGGCAACCTTATTTCTTCTTCTTTTTTTTTTTTTTAAATAATAATAGTATTTATAGCTAGGATCTTCTCAGACAATTACAGGGTAAGTTACAGCTGAGATACCTTACTTAACATTTCCCTCGAAAATTTGCTATACAATTATTACTGGTAGTAATAAAGGGATACAAATAGGTAACCCCTTCCAAGCTCGTGTCGAACTCTGGTACTTTCAACGTCTACAACCGCTGTGCAATCCTTTCAAAAGGTATTACATCGCTAATTACAGCCCTGAAACCTCTCTTTAATCCCACCCTCCTTAATAATACCTCAATTTACGTCGAGAACTGTACAGGGAATCTTCGCCGTGCCCCTTGGTTCCGTTATTGTAATATTAAACCCAGTTGAAAAGGGTAATTCATCATTCGGGACCCCTTCAAACTTCAATTTTTCATCCCACTTAGTGCAATACGCCGAGCAAAGAATTTCTCTTTTCAAGGTAAACACAATTTCAACTGATTTCACAAAACAATATAATTATAATTGGAAAACTCATTCGAAAAAAATTTCAATCGACAAAAAATATGAAAACTAAAAATGAAAATAAAAAATGGAAAATTAAAATTAAAAAAATTAAAAAAAATTGCATTTGAAAATATTTAAAATATTGTTAGGCAGGTACCTATATGGTTACCTATTACAACAATTCCACAATTAATTGCGTTCAAAATTCGAACAAAGTGAGCTTGTGCTATTTTATAACTCAGGGTAGAATTCCCTGACTTGCTGATTTTTATGGAATTTTCTGACTTTTCCCGATCATAAAATTCCGTGACTTTTTGAGGTTTCCCCTGACTGGTGGCCACCCTGCTTTGTGGACCCAATGAGTAAGAAATTGAGAAGTTCGCTAGTTTGTGTATAAGTTAGTAATTCCACATTTTGCTTCATTATCAACCAACAAAAAAACGTATGCCAAGTTGGGTGGGCAGTATAGCTTCCTCACGTTTGTAACTGATCCTATCGTGGCGAAATCCATAGGTGATGGTCTTGGAGTCAGCCCCCAACTACCCTCCAAATTTGAGCCAAATAGGTCAATTAGGAACTGAGATAGGGGTTTCAGGAAATTCACATTCGCGCAAGCGCACACGCTACTAGTCGTCCGATGGCGATGAAATTTATGGGGGACCGTCACGGGGCTAACCCGCACAATCCCTGAAAATTTTCATCGGAATCAGACCATCACTTCATAAATAGTTTTGGCTGGGACAAGGGATTGACGACAGACAGACTCAGACCAAAATTGCTCAGAAAGGTCTGAAACGTGTAAAGCAAGTGAACATTTTGATTCTGGAGGACGAAATTTCTTTTCAATTTCTTGCACGAAATCACTTATCAGTACCTTAGAAATAATGATCGAATAGGTAATTAGCTAGCTCCTATACAGGGTGTACCAAAAACAGTGGATCAGTATTTTTTCCGGGCTTATTTCGCATTGTAAAAAACTAAAAATACATACCCCCTAATTTGTGATAGGGAAGGGCTGCTGATTTTCAGTAGAGCCATGTCTACATTCAAATTTTATCCTCGGCATGGAACTTCTCTAATTTTCAATTTAATTTGGTAAGATGATTGCGAATAGAACAAATTAACATCACCCCGTTAAATTCAGCGGAAAAAAATCATATGTGCGTACGTGGGTAGCTTACTACAACAACAAAACTCGATTTTTTGCGTCTGGTGCACATTTCGATCGTATTTGCGTACTTTATTGTGCGCTAAAAATTTCTAGTAAAGGATGATTTTTTTTTCAGTAAAATTTGCATAGAATCTGAATCTGTAAATAAAAACGGAGGTTCCCATTTTAAATAACAAAGTTAATGTAAGTTTGGCCAGTTTTTGGAAATCAGCAATAGTCTAGGTGTAGAAGATTGGTAGAGAATCGATTTAAGGTATTTTAGGTTCGAGTGGTTAAGGCAGGTTAGGCGTAGGCAGGTATTTTTAGAGTGCGAAATAAGCCCCAAAAAAATACCGATCAATGTCTGGGACACCCTATATAAATCAATTTTACCAATTTTGACGTAGAGCTCATGGGAAACCGTCATTTTTATGAAACTCCTGTGGGCTTCATCATCTTCAGGACTTCGTAATAACCCCGTTTGCACCCCAATTTTAAACTCCTGTTTCTCCGGTATTACCTGCCCAAAGAAAAACTTCGTAAATTTACCTCCACCGGCGCCCTCGTTAACCTCATCTTCCCCATTTCGCGCCTTTATTTAACAATGAGTAATACGATAAGAAAAAATAGCTCCGAACGGGTTTTTAACTTACATCTTCACCATCCCCATATTACTTTCTCCATTCCGCTACACGCCTTTTCCTTACATTTTCAGTCTCGACAATGAAGAAGGTGAGGCAAAACTAAGAGAAATCCTTCATAATTTGGCCATTTGTACCTAAACTAAATGTTTTGTTTTGTTCTTTTTACTTTTTTAAAGAAACTAAGCGCATATTCATATTATGTAGTACCTATAACTGGGGAAAACGGAGAATAATTTCGCGGTTTATATACTTTCTTTTCACTGCGGTATTTATAAGACTGGATATCGGCTAGTCGTTGTATTTTTCTGATCTGATAGGCAACAGACCTGCAGTACCGCTCGGTCGTGCGTTTTAGTATCCCACCGTGGGTCATCATCGTTGACAGGGAGGAACTACAATACAGTCGTATGCTTCAACCACTTTTTGTTCATAATTTAAAATTATAAACCTTTAGAATCGAACATGAAAAACATTTTTAACTATTTCACCCCTCCCCTGCACCGTCAAAACTGTTTTTTCCCCTACACTTTAAGGTACCTAAGTAGTAGGTATTATTAATATTTAATAGTAGTGATGGAATTGTTGAGGGTCGATCAATGAAAGAAGTGGGTGCCAACGTTTTGGAGAATTTATTTCTCCATCTTCAGGGCCTTTAAAATCTAATAAAAATTTCATGACAATATTGATATTTGAACAATGTGATTGACACTTAAAGTAATATCCAAAACTCCAATATCCAAGCTTCTCTATGGTTACTTTAAGTGTCAACATCAAGTATCACATTGTTCAAATATCAATATTGTCATAAAATTTTTATTCGATTTTAAAGGCCCTGAAGATGGAGAAATAAATTCTCCGTAACGTTGGCACCCACTTCTTTCATTGATCGACCCTCAACAATTCCATCACTACTTTACTCTACGATCAACATACTTAAAATTAATTAATATTTAAAGTAGGTACCTAATATTTTTGTCAAACGTCATTGACATAATATACCAATATAGTCAATAATTTACCAATTTTATTTGTTTTTTTTTTTATTCTTCTTTTTAGATCCCGGAGGCAATGAGTCATCAAAATTTCAAATTTCAAAAATTATGAATTTTATAATACAAACAGTATTATAATTTGAAATTTCAATAGTGGACAGCTCTGCAGATTCGAATAGAAAAGATTCCATAAACCGTGTTGAAATTTATTGATCGATTATTAATGGAGACAACTTTTCAATGCTAAAATGGTTGGGAGAACTTCGGGAGGTTTCACTTTTTTCAACTTGTTAGTCCCATATATAAGCCAAGTGCATAAGCTCATCGGTAATAGAGATTTTGGGCAGAGTCCGGTTCCTCGTCAATGTTTATTAAAGATGTAGAAACGTTGAAGGAAACTGTAGTGTGAAGGAAACGTCGATTTTTCTGTGTAGTTAAGCAGGTAATTCTCTAAATACCGGCTTCTCAGTTCCTTGTTACCCTTCAAAGTCAAAAGACACGAGAAGATTAACGACGTAAGGAGCCACTTCTCCGCTAATTTGCGATCGCGTGACTACGCGTTCGAATAATCTTTTATGGCAGTACGCTCTCAAAGCAGTAGATCTATCAAAAGTTTATACAACCCACCTCGACCTGCTTCACGCGATTGGGGAGCATGGAAGGTGGGTGATTATCATTCTTTATCGATCTTCAGGCCTTCTTCCTCTTCATACTTTTAAGCTATACTCGGTACTTCATCTTGGTCTTAGCTACGCCCAGGAAAATAGTCACTCACTAATCACTAACTACTGTAAGATAAAACACAGCAAATATCTGATGACACTCCGAAATAGGTATTTTTACGGACACAGAAACAGAACGTCAGAACCCGATCGACTACCGAATCGCAACTGCCCTGTTCCAGGCTCGGACACCAGGAGCGCTGCACTCGAGTATCATGACGTCAGCTTCAAATACCTTTCGGGTGTCATGGTAACAGAACCAAACATTCACTTGGCGCCTTTTTTCATTATCAAAACTCTACAATTAGGAACCCATCTGATCATATCTAACACTACTAATATTACCGAAGAAAGACAGCTATGTGTATTTCCTCAAATCACAACACCAGTACCTTTTTTGTACCGAAACACAATAGGTACCTAAATTTGTCAGGTCACTTGAAGATTTCAAAATCTGACAACCGAACAACCGGGAAAAATCGGGCATTCTAATGAAGTTTTGTACACCTAGAGATTCCACTTCCCGCATTCCAGCTGTTGATGAGTTAACTTCATGAACTAGGAAGTATTTACCTACTAGGAAAGAATAAACTGAAAAATTGAGAACGAGTGCGTTGATTGAGTGTTCGTTGGAAGGCGGACGGGAAACTACGGAAAGCAATAAAGTTAGGAGGAAGGAGAACTTCGGACGGAGCTTCGTTATACAGCGAAGCGAGTTTCATAACTTGATATTGAGTTGAATGAAAAATAAAGAAAATTGGGAAGCAGAAAATAAATACGGAGGCGGCATGAAAATGAAATTTCACGTGGAGATCGGAAACCCTAGGAATCCATGTTAGATGATCCATGCCATATGATGGTTTTTCTGATAAAATAAAAATACCTAAGTACCTAGTACTTACTACCTTGTGTACGAGTACCTAGTGAAGTTGTTGACCACACAAAAAACAACAAATTTTTTCGACAGTTTTTCAATATCTTCGTGCGAAAAGAGCCAAAAAGAACACTCAGATCGGAAAACACTTAGACAAGAAATTTGTAGGAAAATCAACTTGGCGTTGAATGTGACCAGTCACCAAACGATTGCGATTATTGCGATTTTTAAGCATTTTCAAAGTTTGGTGAATTTAGTGAAGTTACTGCTTATTCATCTTCCTTCGAAGAGGCTAAATCGAAGTTATCAGGCGAAACTCCCTTTTCCAACAAGATAACATAACTAACTGACAGATAAGTAACCTCCTTACGTGATTTAATTGAATGTTCCTTGAAAGAAAAAAAATTGATATTTTGTTCATCTGAAGCGGTCGGTTTATTTTCTAGAAAAATATATATTATAATATTTAAAAAATACTATTCTTGATTACAGTCCACTTCAGAATTGCCAAAAATTGAAATTACAACGTTAAAAAGGTTCTAATTGGAACCAAACAATTGAAATGGTTTTTCGGTTTTACAGGAGAATCTAAAATAAAATGAAAATAATTTAAAATGAATGAGGTTTAAATAGATTTGAGGAAAGTTTGAATACGAGTATCTCGTCTCATCACTGTAAGAAGTTAAGAGGGGGCTGGACTATGCCTGAAAAGTCCTGAAAAGAGTTCATAGAAACTCTTAATATAACCTTATTACTACTTGGGACCACTCCATTTACTCGACTCCAGTTTATAGTTAAAAGTCCGCATCTGCTATCACTTGTTATGTTAGATCCTATTGATCGTCCTGATATCGATTTAAAAAAAATTAAAAAAACAAACAATAAAAACAATGAAAAAACATGAAACATAAATTTAAAAAAATATAAAAAATTAATAAATAAAAAAATTTTCAGCATAAACATAAATGTGAAACATCGATTTTTCCTCGATTAATCATAGGTAAGCCTTTTCTTCTCAATTAATAACCAAAATTCTCGCATCGGATTGGCTTGAGCTGTTCTTCCTCAGCATCATACGATAGTAAAACGAGCTTTATATTAGGAAAAACCACTTCAGTCCAGCTTGCTGCTGTTCAAACACCTTCTCAAATTCAGATAAAACAGTTATTCAACTTTGAAGTAAGGATATTCAGAGGAAAACCCATTCGGCCAAAGCGCATATCGGCTCAGCATTGAAGACCAAGTCGAAAAATTTGAAAGAAAAACAGATAAGTGGTTTTCACTCCACATTAGATTACGAAAAACCTGGCCAAGGCGTGCCAACAATACGAAATGAGCTTTGGTCTCGTATTAGATGAGCTCTTTTCCCTCCACATTAAATTACGAAACTTCTAACTGAACAAGTTTCACCGGATTTTTGCATTTTTGCAAATTTTTTATTTAAGAAGTTAGCGAATTGTCGACGAAAATGAAGCTATTGCAATGGCTTCAAAAAAATTTTATGCAAATTTTTAAACTTTTCTTCATGGAAATCCGTTTCAGACCATTCAAAATCAAATCATTCAAATTTTGAAAATTTAGAGTAAAAATCGTTAAAAAAAAAGTATTTTTTGAGGTTTTTGGTGTACATTACTATCCTCAACATAGGAACCTTATTTATGGTATATTAGGAATCAGCGTGAAATTTCCTATAAGAATCACCCACCAAATCGGTTATAATTATTCTTCGAAAATTCGCTCATCAACTCAAGCTGCATGAATGGAACTTTACTTTCTTCTCACGGCAGTATATGAGTCGTATGGACCTTCCAGAAGTTCCATAATCATTGCGCTATGTGTATTATGTTGATAGCTAGGAGACGCTGTAGGTACGGGCATAGAGATTAAATTATGCAATTCCCAACATTAAATCGCTTCCCGTTACAACTATTAAACTGCAAGCAAGACCCGACTTAATCCAATATCCTCTGAGGGGGGGACGGAATAATTCGAATTAATCCGCTTTCCTAACGACCTTCCGCATAAATTGGTTCGTCGGTTCGTCCTTTGTTCGAAACGCTGTTCGCCTGCCCTCCTCTTCAATCCACTCAGCGCAGTGGAGCAAGTCTCTTGAGGTTATAAGCCTGGACCACTAATGAGTGTCGCCGCTGCGCCACAGCACTGATGGAAATCTACCATTCCCTCTATGGTCGTTAAGGAACACTTTTCTCGGGTTTCTCGATAATTTATTGCAATCCACGACAAGGAGAGACACGGTTTACCTTCAGCAGGCGCTCGGATTATCCTCGTGAATCACTTCAGCGAACGTCCCGTTATATACAACGTGAGCAACGAACAACGAAACAAAGGTAGATGAAGCAAGAAATGCTCGCAACGAAATTTCTTGGGACTTCAAAATAAAGTGCGAACTAACCATTGTAGGTACTGCACGTAGTTGTAACTCTCCTGTGCAGATCCCAGATCACAGCTCCCTACATAAGTCAATGAGTATACCTACAAATAGTTCCTGGCGAAGGCAAAGTATCCGTCAGAAGTTCAGGAAACAAAAAAAGTTCAATTCATGCAGCATGAGTTGATGAGCGAATTTTCAAAGAATAATTTTACCCGATTTGGTGGGTTCTTACAGGGAATTTCACTTTGATTCCGAATATACTATACGTTCCTATGTTTAAGATAGGGAGTAATTTACACCAAAAACCTCAAAAAACACGTTTTTTTAAAGCGATTTTTGAAACTAAATTTCCAAAATTTGACCCCTTGGAGTACTCCAAAACCGGCCAACGAACTTTACCTTTCTGTTGATATTATTGACATTTTTTCAGATTTTTAGCTCGATTCCTCGGCCAGTTATCGTCATGAATGACATATATATAAACTTATATATACATATAAATATAAATATAGTATATACATATAAAAAAGTGTTAAATTTCAGGAATCGTTTTAGGATGGTCTGAAACGGATTTTCATGAGCAAATTTCGAAAAATTTGCATTACAAAAATTTTGAAGCCATTGCAATAGCTTTATTTTTTCGAAAATTCGCTAAAATAAACAACAAAATCTTTACACGCATTTTTAAAAAGCGAAGATTAAAAGATCGAATGCATGGTTTAGAGGGAAAGCTAAAGATTGGCTCATTCAATTTAACACCAAAACTGGTTATTTTGAATTTAATTTTGATAAATTGACAGATACAGATGGAACGAACCTTGTTGGTTCGCTGCGGGAAATGAGGGTTTACGTTTTAACTTTCTTGCGTAGAAGTTATAGTACGCCTGGGAGGTGCGTTTCACTCCTGCCGCTCAAACTGAATTACCTCTAAGGAAGAGGAAAAGGCTGTTTCGACCTCAAAAATGAATTATATATCGACCTCAACCACTCGCACGTCCGACAGGAGGGTGGAAATTCAAACAATTTAGTCTCATTTAAAGGATGGTGGGGGTCTCTCAGGAGAGGCCGGAATTGAAGATGAGAGGCGTACTAATAAGTTGGTTGCGGTGCCGCCTAAATGGTGAGGCAGCGCTACTCTACTATCGGTCGACTAATTAACTAGATGCGGTACTTACCCCCTACATTCCGAGGACATAGAGGAAGGCTTTTCGTCGGATACATCAAACGGAATATGGGATTCGTTCGTTTCAACCTTCCTGAGGTTTTACCTTTAAAGGGAAGACCCTGTACCCACAAAATCTACAGCAGCGCAGTCGCAATGGCGATTCAAGGAATTTCTAGAAGCTTACCCTCCTTCTTCGGCAACTCCGGATCAGCATCAAAATAGTCCTACCAGCGAAGTAGAGGACTTTGCATGTTTCCGATTTTTCAAAATGTTTTTCAATTTTCAAAATTTCGGGATCACCCTATTTTGTTGATCGTAGAAGTATAATTTCGTTAATCAGATCACCCGGAAAAATTTATACGGGGTGTCTCACTGATGATCCGAAAAACTTCTCCCACGTGTTCTACAGGTAATTTCCAACAAAACGTGTCCCTTGAAGTTTTTTTCTTAAGCCACTAAAAACCTGAGTTTTTTTTTTCACTTTTAAGATTTTTTCGTGTTTTCGACCTTTGGTCACTGAAAAGGCCATAACTCTATCTATCAGAAAGCTAATTTTTTGGCATAATAGTGCATATTCTGACGATATTTACCAATAAATGAGCTTTTTGATAGTCAATATTATCTGGGAGTGTGACCATTCGATTCAGCGTCAAAAATAACATGGAAAACGATACCTACCTACTACCTCAAACCATGAGTAGCCGTAAAACATCCTAAAATGCCCGATTTCTCCCAAAAGTGACAGTAAAACACTCGTTTTTTCGCATAAAATCTCGATTTCCTCAAAAAACATTCCCTCTAAACAATAAAAACTGACTGTACCGTTGAAAAGCTGAGGCTTTTACGCATTTTTTAGGCTTACAGGCTATAGCTCGTCACTAGAATTTCGGGGATCTAATGAGCGTTTGAAAAACAGGTTTCAAGATTTTACGTAATTAACTTTTCGTCCTCATTTTTCACCTTTAAGTTCCCTTCAAAAAATTATTGTTAGAAGCTGAGAATACGGGAAATTTAACGCTCTTTCCGACGATGTACTCAGATTTGGTTTTACTCTTCATATAAAAGGGAGTTATGGCCTTTTCAGTGACCAAAGGTCGAAAACACGAAAAAAATCATGAAAGTGAAAAAACTCAGGTTTGTAGTGGTTTAAGAAAAAAACTTCATAGGACACTTTTTATTTGAAATTACCTGAAGAATACGTGGGAGTTTGGTAAGTGTGTAGTAAGTGGGAAGTTTTTCGGATCATGAGTGAGACACCTTGTATAGGTAATGTTAATTCGAGAATCTAACGAAAATAATTAACACTAAAATAATTCTAAGTACCACCACACTAAATAAAACTTCCATTTATACCGTTTTTGTAATATAACCAACCGAGGAGAAGAGATATGAAACCCAAGAGAGTTTGTTAACCTCCCCTTTGGTCCCTACGCCTACCAGCCTTGCTTGTACCACTGGAAATCTCCGTACCTCCCTACTCTTTCACCCCTTCGTCCGAAATTGCTCTAACGTATTCTAACGTACCTTTTAGTACTGAGATCGTTTCACGACCGTAGAAACTGTAAGTGCCCAGTACCATCATAAGAGGAATTACTCGTATAATGAGTATGAATATCAGTAACTGGGGACATGTCACCCAGTAGGTCTCTAGTCCATATCAACCCAATTTTTTTGTACCGTTGGTAATATCTGTGAACGACCGGAGAAGCACAATTTACTTTATACCGCCACATGAATGAACCTACAAAATTCCAAATTAGTTTTATAAATGTTTTTGTTGGGTTCACCTCCACTCCTTCTGGTTCCTTTGGCACAATATTTAAATTATATAATGATATACCTATAACTAGGTATATGCGAAACGTCGATTTTTCTCATTATGTTACCTTTAGAGAACCTCTTGTTCTAATTCCAGATTTTTTAAACTTACGAAATCTTATTAGAAAGGTCTAAAAGGATTTCCGTTGAGAAAATGTTCGAAAATTTGGATTAAAAATTGTTTTGGAGCAATTGCAATCGCTTCATTTCCATCGAAAATTTCTTAAAACGTGGGAAGAAAATGACTCAATGGGTATCGCCTATAGAAGACTATGATTACATGGATCTCAACCTTTTTATTGATGTCGTACAATTCGTAACCTCTTTCCACCTTTAGTGCGAGATAAGAAACACGTACAAGAAAAACGACCAGAGGAAGACTCAAGCTGTTAAACGTGATAAAAGGTCAACCGCGAGGTGAAGGTTCTTCTCTAGTGTAGCCCTTTGTTGGCCTAAAGGCACGAACTCTGCTTAGCACCTTTAAACCCCACGAGAATTATTTATCACCTTTAATTCTCACCAGAATTCTTGAATGCGTGCGTTTTTCGAGGAAATATCTGTCGTTTCTGGTTAAAAATGAAAGTGGTGTACCAACCGGCAATTTGAATTGAGGGGAAAAAGGAGATGGTGCCAATCAACGGTTAGTGGCTGAACTGCTCATTAGCTGGCCAGCTGACGCTATCAAGGTGCGATAAGGGTTCCAGCTCACTTGAATTACTGTGGCGTAGGCAGTAGAGGTGGGTAAGAGTAGTTCATTTGTGGGACTCTAGTTCAGTTAGTTCACTCCTAAAAAGGGTTCTTTTCAGTTATCGATCCTTGACACTATAAAGTCCTCATGAAGTATCCACCACATCTGAGACCTTCAAAGTCCATGGATAATATATATGCACTCCTCATTCATCATTCAATATATCTACATGGAAGTAGGGTCACAGAATCATGGTATAGGAAGATCCTACTTCCATGGCAAAGAATGAACTAAAAATCTCACCTACGCCATGGAGTCAGAAATAGAATACTATTATATTCCTACTTCTTGATACAAACATTCCAAAAGGACTTTCTGATCTGAACTCAAAAAACCACAAAACAAACTAAAGTAGGTACAGACTTGGAACGAAAACAGAGACGTCGTTCCATGAAAAATAAACCAAAAACCACTGATCATGGAAATATGTAGGGAACCCTACCTAAGAAGAGCCCCTAGGGGGGGCTACCTAAGAAGAATCGTAGAAGTAGGAATTCCTAAATACATGGTAAGAATGCACCGCGTTAGAATGGAATGTGGAAGTAGATCGCACCCCCTTCTTCCATGGGGTGAACAAGGAAATAGCCAAAGAAGTTGGAATGAGGAATTATCATAAATTTTTTCCACAATTTTTTTTCTGAGAGAAAATGACTCAAAAGAAACAATGGCGAAGTCCTAAAACAAAAATAGTGTATCTGTAATTCTAGAAAATTTATTGATATATTTATTATTGTAATTTGGCGGGAAAGTGACGTTGAAAAGGGTGTCGACTGCCATCGGTAAATTCCGTCCAAGATGTCAACCGAACAAAATGGAACACAAATCCCATCACTGTTTGGGCTCCCAATGCAATCCCAGCACATTATTTTTCGGTTCAGTTCTTTTGGTGTGACGTAAGAAAGGGTTTCTCAAGAGCCTTCGGAATTCCGCCTCTTATTCAAACAGCTGAGATTTTATTACAGGTTTTCTCTACACCCAAACGATAAACTATTTTTTCTTTGTATTGGCGGAGTTATTTTATTCTAAATAACAATACGAGTACAAAGGCAGAAAATTTGTGATTTTCTCATACACGATAATTCCCCGTTCTTGGAAACAGCTGATGAACTCATGGAAATACCCTTCCTCTTCCTATTCCTACTTCCATGGATGAACTAGAGGACTATCTCTCAATGAACTACAAAAAAAACTAACTCATCAACTCAATCCCCACCGAGTGAACTAGGAGTTGTAGGAAAAGAACTAAGATCTAACCAATTTCAGTCCCTCCCCGAAAGTGTCTAGCGGGGGACTGAGTAGGTAGTTCTTTTCTTATTCTTAGTTCTTTGAACGAAGAACGATGGTGGATACTACAGGAGAAGTTCATAGTATCACGAATCCGTGCTCTGTGGTCCTTGTGAATGTGAACTACCGTTCAGTGAAGTGAACTAAGTCGAGGAGCAGTTCTTTTGAAGCAGTTCGTTCTTCAGGAGTAGTTCAGTCCGGAATGACCCAACTCTTGTAAGCAGGCGATTTTCATCACCAAGATGACGAACTTGACCCCGATTTTGTGGATGGACACGAAGCAAAATACTTGGTGCTGGAATTCCATTTTCAGTAATTGAAACGTGTGCTTCTCTGGGCTCTCTCATTCTGTGTTAATAAATTCTGGACTTGTTTCAAGTTTATTTATCTCTTTCCCTTTTACTCGGTTTGCGCGGAGTTACATTCTATTTCCCTTTGGGCAGTTAGTACAGTATGTACATGTAAATATTCAATGGTCCAGGACCTTAGGGACGAAACGATACCCATAGTTAGGTGTCAGTAAATGTATTTTATCCCTGTAACTATTCATGAGAATATGAAAGAATCTTATTTGATTTGTCGTGAATGTATGTGTGTACTCACTGTATAAGGCCTCAGAGTCAGTGCATAAGTTCACTTCTAACTCCTTCCCATCTTCTGTGATGAGATAGAGGGTTCCCATCTCACTCATCCCATGTTTTTTCCCTGGAAAATTAAAAAAATACATAATACCTGTTTATTTTGATATGCACAACCTAACAAATACACACGACATTCGTAACAACAAACTAGTCATGAACGATAACATGAAGAAAAGAATCAGGTGCTGTCATTTTCTATTCAATATTGCTTCACGCAGACGACCAATCGATATTGTTTGACAAATTTCAGCGGCGAACAAGTTAGTGATACTCCCAAAAATCAAATTCCTACTCTCTAAATACATAATTTTGTCGGAGACAAAATACATCCATGTTCTTTCAGTCCGTCGACTATGTTCAGACTGGGCTGAGTAAGTGAATTATGATACACAGTATACAGGGTGTCCCAGAAACAGTATTGATCAGTATTGTTTCTGAGCTTATTTCGCACTCTAAAAAAAAATAAAACATAAACCTACCCCCTAAATCGATAATTTTCTATCGATCCAGACTATTTTGCCGACTGGGAAAAACAGGCCAAACTGACATTAATTTTGCTATCTAAAAAAAAAAAAAAAAAAAATTATCACAGATTGGGGTTCCACGCAAAGTTTTAATAGAAAACCGGTCATCAATCGAAATTTTTAGCGCACAATAATGTGCAACGACGCTCGAAATGTTTACCAAACGAAACTTTCGAGTTTTGTATTTGTGGTAAACTACCAAGTACGGTACATTTTTATAAAGTGTTTTTTTTTTCACGCTAAATAACAGGGTGATTGTTATTTTTTGATCTCATCAAAATAAATTAAAAACATTCCAGAAAATTGCATGCAATTTTTGAAAAAATGGGAACTTTGAGTCATGAATCGATAAATTAATGAATATTACTACGTTTTTCAGAGTGAAAAGCACACTAAAACCATGTATCACACTTGGTAGTTTACTACAACTACAAAACTCGATTTTTTGCGTTTGGTGCACATTTCGAGAGTACTTGCTCACTTTATTGTGATGGTTTTCTCATGACATTTTGCGTAGAATCTGAACTGTAATAAAAACTGGAAGTTCCATATGGGAATAACAAAGATAACGTCAGTTTGGCCAGTTTTGGCCAGTCGGCAATTATAGTTCAGATCGATAGAGAATGATTATCGATAGATGTATTTTTGAAAGAGCGAAATAAGGACAGAAAAAATACTGATCTGTTCGAAGGGTATCTGCTGATTCAAAATATGGTTAACATAAAATGTTATGAAGAGTCCAGGTTGAAAAGCCATTTCAGACATTTTTCATATTCGAACGTTGTACTCGCACCTATCCACTGACCAAATGCGAGTTTGAACGTTTTTCCTAACCTTCCTTATTTGATTAATTTGGTATAATCAATACTCCTATGAGGAAGGGTGAGCCAGTAGGACTGCGAATTAAAGAGTACGGGAGGAAAACGGAGAGAGTCCAGTTTTTGTGACAATAGAGTTAAGGGGCCAAGGACCCACGTATTTCAGTTTTCCCCATTTTTCTCACCCAATTTTTGATCGATTTTGAAGCGGTTTGCGTTTTTTATGGTTTTTTTTAATTCTCAAGGGGGATCATCTATGTATAATTTCAACTTAGAAATTTTGAATTTTTCACATCCTTTAAAAAACTTAAATTGGCATAAAGGCACTCGACCCCCCTGGAGAATGATAAATTAGGAAGAATGTCGCCAACCGCGCCAAAATCCGATGAAACTTGGGTGAGAAAAGTGAGAAAAACTGTGCGAAGCTAAAATGGTTATGGGAGGGGGTAGGGGGGATGTTATCCGATGTTTAAACGTATTGGTCCTAAGTGGTAATAATGTTATAGTAAGAGTTCTTACTTATCTCAACCCTTCGGTAGTTGAGATTTAGGAATTTTTGAGGACATTTCGGGCCCCGTCCCTTGCCCCCTCAAGGTTGGCAACAACTTCCACACAAGGTCTAGTTCAGAGACCACGAAATAGGGGAAAACGTACAGCGAATCTGGTTCCGGATTGCGAGGGAAGGAAGAAAAAAGTGGAAAACAGGGGGAAAACGAGAAAATTTGAGCAGCTGGAGCAAACTGGACTTTCCCCGTTTTTCCCCTGTGGTCTTCAATTGGGTTAGCAAACATGTGCATAAATTTAAAATTTAATGATTTCACAAATGGGTATTTTTTTTCCTCGAGAGCTCATTATATTATTATACGATATAGACAATTTATTGAGGGGCTGGTATCACAAAAAAAGTTTGAAAAGATGAGATCTAATGTCAACGAGGATCGGGAATGGGTTCTACTGAAAGAGCTTCACCTTCTTCGCCGAGCTTTCGTTATCTCATAATATCTTCATCAGGGCCTAGCCTTTGAGCTCTGATGAAGGTAATATAAGATAACGAAAGCTAGGCGAAGAAGATGAAGTTCTTTCAGTAGACCCCATTCCCGATCATCGTTGACATTCTGTGCGGTCTGGGTCAATCTTCATGAACTGAAGATGAGATTCTATCGAGAAAGTTCTTCTAGGGAAAATATTTATGCAGGACCTAGTGAGTAATAAAATCTTGCGGTGAAAATCGAGGGGGTTCGACCACACAAAGTTTGAAAAGATGAGATTCAATCGGGGTGAACGAGTACTGGTCATATTTTCGGAATTAAACAACGAAGTAAAAACGCATTTCACCTGCGGACAAGATTCTGGCGATAACCCACAGCAAGAGGACCAATGCGAGAGCTGCGAGTTCAGTTTTGAACTCGGCGGGCATAGCTGGAGCATTGTACCCTGACAGGGACGAGGGGGAAGACCACGATATAACCGGGTGACGACTCAAACTGTACTGCGGACTATGCATTGGATGGAACGGGGAAAGGTCTTATCAGCGAGGCGGTCTGACAGGTGACATTCCCGCCTCCCTGTTGGGGGAAGGGTTTGCATAGGGTTACCTACACTTCTGTACCCAGTTTTCCCGGTGTTGGACGATTTCTGATAAACAATGTAGTTTGCCGAGTCTCTTGTCTTGAGGGGAGAGAAGATGACCCAGACAGATCATACCAAGGCTTGGAAAGGCAATGAACGAACGGGTGATTCGAAAAGATCAATTTTCAACATAAGGTCAAGATCGATTGATCTTTTCAACCAAACATTCAGTTTTCAATAAAACTTGTCGTTGCGGACTTCAGGGTGCAGTTCAGGATGATCTGGGTGAAGAGCCATTCTGGAATACTCGGAAATGAGATGGCAGACACTTATGCTGAAGAGGCCACAAATCATCCGACTATCAACGTCTCAACGCCAATATATTCCCCAACTAAATACAGGGAGCAGCTAAGGCGAGACTGGCAAAAATCTTTCGACAGATATCCAGCTGGCGAACACTACAGAATGTTTCCATGGGTATCCCTGAAACCATGGAACTTGAACCGCACCGACAAGAGCAAAGCCTTCTTAAGACCTTAGTCAGAATGCGGACCGGCCATTGCGTCACCAGTACCTATCTCCACAGAACTGGAAGAAGTGACAATGTGATGAGTGCCAGGAGCCAGAGACTTTGTCCTACATCATTTTGGACTGCTCAAAATTCCGTGGGAAGAGAGGAGTTCCTATCGACAATCTGCCAAACAACGCATACCCCGGCCGTTTAACCTCCAAACCATCCTGCAAGCAAACGACCTGAACAACTACGACCTACTCTTCACGTTTCTGTGCAACACAATTAATATTTATTCCTGATTTGCAATAACTATGTACCTATGGCTGTAAGGTAATACCGATGCCAAATAGATGAATTAAAAAAAAAACCTAAGGTCCATTTTTAAATGACTTTATTTTGCTCGCTATAGTGACACGATTGATAAAATCTGAACGGTTCACCTTACTAACTTAAACTTAATTCAAATAGCTTTTTTTGCCGGATTCGATCACGTTCAACAAACCGGGTAGTTGTTTACGTTCCTTACTGGAGAATCTGTCGTAACTAACAAGTTAAGTACAGGTGGCGAGCGCTTTCGATGTAAGGACATAATCATTAGGCCGTTGAGAGAGTACTGAAGTCAGTCAGTCAGTGAACCTATTTACATATGGTCTGTGTGAAAGAGAAGTGAAGGGGAAAGTGAAGGGAAGAATAACAGATTAGGAAGGAAGTGGCAATGTGGTGGGTAGGCTATGTAAAGTGAAGGGGGTTTGAGTTAATTATTGTCTCTCTTCTTTAAATTCCCCTTTCACTTGAAGAGACAGACGATGAATCTAAAACCCTTCACCTTAGGCTCGTTAATTCATTTCGTTGATTCATCTCTTTTGATCGTTGATTTATTCTAAACAACGTTGATGAAACCCGACATCGTTGTTTAACATATGAGATCTTTGGTTTAATAACTAAACTTTGATTGAAAACTCTGGTGAAACCGGCCCTTTAGATTTTGTTAACCCCCTTATTTCTTGAGGTTTTTCAATTTTAAGATTTTGTTAATTTTCTTGTAAGATATTGTTGACGTTTTTTGTAGGCGAAATGGGTGAAACGAAAATGAAGAGCAAAAATTGTCAAATCTTGAAAATCACCACTTTTCTCAATCGCTCACAGGTCCCAGTCATCTAGTATGTGATTTTTTGCCTGTAAGCCTAAACGTTGCGGCACAATCTCAGCTTTCAAACGGTGTAGTATTTTAATATTTTGGGGCACTGATTGAGGGAGAAAATTGTGTTTGAATGAAAAAAAAAAAAAAAAAAGTGGGTTTCTCAAGGAAATCCAGTGTTTTATTGTTTTGAGCACCTGACTATGACTGGAGGTGGTAAGTATCGTTTTCCAGGTAATTTTTCACGCTGATTCGAACGGTGACACTCACAATTCATTTTGACTGAAAAAAAAGAAAAGATTTTTCGATTTAAAAAAAATGAATTTTTGGACATACTAGCATATTCAAACCATATTTTGTTGAGCTAGCCATATTACAATTGAGGTAAATCTGAACAATAGTTATTTGGAAAAATGCAATCAACACATTACTACCAAAGATTACTACTAGTAAGATTACATAAATATGAGTTGGATAGGCATGCTAATATGTCCAAAAATGCACTATTTTTTTTAATCAAAAAATCAATTTTTCATCAATCAAAATGAAAAATTACCTGTAAAACGATAAGTAACTCCTCCGTTCATGGATTGGAAGTCAACACCCGATTTCCTTGTAAAACCCACTTTTTTGCATTCAAACTCAATATTCTCCCTTAATTAGTGCACCATAATTAGGAAATACTACACCGTTGGAAAGCTGAGATTGTGGCGCAACGTTAAGCCTTACAGGCAACAAATCACATGCTAGATGACAGAGACCTATGAGCGATTGAAAAAAATTGGTAATTTTCAAGATTTGACAATTTTTGCTCTTCGAGTTCATTTTTTACCCATTTTCTCCACTGAAA
The DNA here is from genome assembly GCA_030264115.1 of Lygus lineolaris. Classification (NCBI taxonomy): domain Eukaryota; kingdom Metazoa; phylum Arthropoda; class Insecta; order Hemiptera; family Miridae; genus Lygus; species Lygus lineolaris. The sequence continues at coordinate 16,253,427 of JAEMON010000014.1, read as the reverse complement.
AAACTGGGTTTCCGTTAAGGAGATAGGTAATTTAACGCTCTTTCTAATAGTATATTTATTTTCAATTTTACACTGTAAATTAAAAGAGTTATGGCTGTTTTAGTGAAGTAAGGTCGAAAGAAAAAACAAAATCTTAAAATTGAAAAAAAACTCGAGAAATAAGGGGGTTAAAAAAAACTCGATGAGACACTTTCGGTTGGAAATCACCTGTAGAATCGATTCCTGGCCGGTGGTAAAACCTTCACCCTGACACTCTGTATATGTATAGGGTGTTTCACTTGTGATCCGAAAAACTTCTCCCACTTGTTCTACAGGTACTAGTAATTTCCAACAAAAAGTGTCCCTTAAAGTTTTTTTTTAAACCACTAAAAAACTGATTTTTATCACTTTTAACATTTTTTTCGTGTTTTCGATCTTTGGTTACTGAAAGGTTACTCACTTAATATGGAAGAGTAAAACCAAATATGAGTACATCGTCGGAAAGAGCGTTTGATTTACCCCTTGTAGAAAAATATCGGTTAAATGACCTGTAGAATCGATACCTGGCCTGTGTCAGTCACATAAGTGTAACTTGCTGTATAATCCATATCATCAGTCATCTGCTCCAACTGAAGTAAAACTACGTCACGAGTAATTTCCGAACTTGAGGCCGCGAGCTGCTATAATTTACTCGAGGACTCCATTCCTGTCTCCTGTGCCCATCAGAGAACTAGATGTACTCGAGAAACTGGTCGGTAACTCAAAACAGGATTTAACTTTGAAAACCGGGAGACCGTACGAACAACTAACTCCACGGCCCAACACTGCAGACCCGGGAGAAAAGTTGGAGGAAATCAAATTGTTCCCTCTCCCGGGAAATCTTTTGTCCCATTCAGGGCAACGCGTTTCTGCAAACAGTCAGCCATTTGAGGCCTTCTCTCCAGATGGTTTGGCCTTCATGTTCAACCGTCATTTACCACTTCAGGAGGATGATAAGAGAGATCCCACATGTGCTATGAGGGAGCAGAACCATACTAGCGAATTTTCGAAGAAAAGGAAGCTATTGCAATGGCTTCAAAATTTTAGTAACGCAAAGTTTTGAAAATTTTCTTCGTGAAAATCCGTTTCAGACCATTCTAAAACGATTCCGGGAATTTAACACTTTTTCATATATAGGTACATAATGTATTTATATATTTGTCACTCCAGATGATATAATGACCGTGGAATCGAGACAAAAAATCCAACAAAATTTCAAAATGTCAATCATATCAAAAGAAAGGATGAGTTCGTTGACCGAAATTTTTAGAGTACTCCAAGGGGTCAAATTTTGAAAATTTAGAGCCAAAAATTGCTAAAAACGTGTTTTATTTTTAAAGGGATTTTGGTGTAAATTACCATCTTAAACATAGTAACATATATGGTATTTTCGGAATCAGCGTGAAATTTCCTATGAGAATCACCCACCAAATCGGTTAAAATTATTCCTTGAAAATTCGCTCATCAACTCATGCTGCATGAATGGAACTTTTTTTGTAAACCGCGTGTCTCAGCTAATGATATAAACCCCCCTCTTTTAAAAAGATTCGAAAAAATGAAAATTTCATTTCGAAAATTTCATGAAAAAATGACTCCTCACTTGAAAAGTTGAGTGGTCAAAAACGTGAACAAATGGGTACGCTCCAAATGTGCACTGAAAGCATGAAATCGAGTTTTTGCGAGAAGTAAACATCAAGTAGGTATGACACATGATTGAATGTGCTTTTCCACGCTGAATAACGTGGTGCTGTTGATTTTTCGAGTCAAGCCTCGAAATTTCTGGGATGCTCAATTTTTTTCGACAAATCAAAAAAATAATACCTATCACCACGTTGTTCAGCGTGAAAAAATCACGTACCTAACATACTTGATAGTTTGTTTACATCACCCAAAAAACTCGATTTCTTGCTTTAATGCACATTTGGAGCGCATTGCGCACGTTGTTGCGTGCTAAAATATTCGAGTGAGGGGTCATTTTTTCATGAAAATTTGCGTTGAATCCGAGTCTGCAATACAAATTGGGGTTTCCATTTGAAAAAAAAAAAAAAAAAAAAAAAAAACAAAGTTAGAAAATGTAATATTTGAATTCTAAGCAAAAATTAAAAGGGAGTTATAATTGCGTTTTTTTAAATGGCTTTGAAGAAAGTTAATGGGGGAGGGGGTATCATTAGCTGAGACACCCTGTACCTATACTGTATATGGGTCTGCTCCCCTTAATCTTCATTTGTGATGGTACAGCCAATCATATTGTAGAGAATTTCAGCCAAGTGTTTGGCAGATAGTTTCCACAAAGGTGAAAGAACTTATGTTTGACATGAGAATGTAAATCAAATTTGGCGATGAAAAAGGATTTTTAATTTTCTATCCCGTAAATTTCTGCATTTCACGCCAAATCGTTTGGTATGAATAGTTGAACAGTTAAAGTTGCGCAAGAGTGCACTATCAAGGGAATTTGATTAAACAAACTTCAATATGCATGAAATAAAATTTAAACAGACCTATTAATAGGAACCTACCAAACCTTGATAGACTCGGAAGCTGAAAAAGTGTGTTTTTTGAAATCCATACCGTCAAAGTCACACCAAACGTAGGATTCATGATAAGTCAATAATACACTTCGGGAACGCCTTCGATTACGACCTTCAGAGCAATAAATCCAACCCAGTTGGCCCCAGTCGGTCCTATTGATGACGTCATCCTTCGATACAAACATTACTGTTGTTTTTTACGAGCTGTAACTGTGAAGAAACAAATAAAAACGGAGCACTCCACCGAGGGAACTAGAAAAAAAAGATTCGATGTAGACGTTTGGCCTGAGCTCTCTCAATCTTTATGTCTTCACTGTGGGCGATTTGTATCCCTTCCCGGTGGATTGGATGTTCGACAAAACCTTCAATGTGCTACAGCTTTCTGGTTAGCGACTTTTCCTTTTATAGGTTCCTGTGAATTTTACACGTAGGTCTTTTCATTACTCTAGAAGTTTATTCCAACTAGCGGCGGCCCAGGTAGTGTTGAGATATTTTAGCTGCGCAGAACCTTCTGCTCAAACTCTGGTGAATAATATTCAACTCGGATATTGTCGGCCATTGAAGACCGGATGTTTGTCTCTCCAATTACACACACAAACCAGTTGGAACAGACCAAATAGTCGAATATTCTTAACATTGTACGCAGAGGCTACTGAGCAGCCAAATATTCTGATATATTCGAACAGCACAGTCAGTTGGAACAAACCTAATGTCTGGGGAGGGGGGGGGGGGGGTGTATGGGAAGGGTCTAGGGATCCACTGAGAGACAGACAAACAAACAGACACGAAACCAAAATAGTTAAGGCATGTCTAAAACGTGAATTGCGATTCCAAATTTTAGGGCAGATCGTTGTCACTTTCCAAAAGTTAACATAGTGCTTCACCTGCCTTGGTAGAAGCAAAAAGTTGTCATCATGGTGATATAAAAAGTTCCATATATGCAGCATGAGTTGGTGAGCGAATTTT
>JAEMON010000014.1:16224423-16248915 GCA_030264115.1 Lygus lineolaris | reverse complement strand
TCTCGATCCCTCGGGCACATATCGTCTGGAGTGACATATATACATACTCATACATATATAAAAAAGTGTTGAATTTCAGGAATCGGTTTAGTGTGGTCTGAAACGGATTTCCATGAAGAAAATTTTCAAAAATTTGCATTATTTAAATTTTGAAGCCATTGCAGTAGCTTCATTTTGTCCGAAAATTCGCCAAAACATAATTGTTTTGAAAGAATTGTCTTAAACCTTTCAGAACCGAATTATTTCTACTGAACCGGGAAAATGCAAACTATGCACATTGTGTCCAGCAGGCCTGTAGATAACCTGTTCCAAATTTTCACAAAATTGGTCCTTTCATTCAACCGTAAATGAATGTTGTGTAAACTGATCACTGGTATACTGGAATGTAGCATTCATGGGGGGTCTTTTGGGGTCTTGGATCTTGAAGGTAGCATGGGGGAGTCCAAAGGGGGCCCTATATAGGAGTTCTGTTCGGGTCCTCTTGGGGAGCGGGGGTGCGTATGACACCCTGCAGGACTCCCCAGTCCCCCATAAGACTGTAAAAGTTATGTGCAGCATACTGCACACTGGTCCTGAAAGGGTTAAATCTTTTCCCTCATCAGAACAGGAAGAAAGCATTGAATGAATAAATTGAGGCACAGGCTGCGGGATTCAAACTGTCAATCTGAAAAATGTACGGAATGTCATCACTAGTGTGATCGCAGGATTGCAAGAGATCTAATAGTGGTACTTTGGAAATTCGCTCATGTCATATTGCATGCCTGAATATTTTTAACGTTTGAATTTTAAGCCTATGTCTACAACTGAAGAACGTCATTATCAATATGCCAGGGAGTTAAACTGCCCACCCAACTTGGCCGACATTCCCTTCTCGTTCGTCGCCGATTCTTCAAATAACCTGACGGTATTCTACGCCCTCCAAAACTCCCAGCATCACTTTTTAACTAGTTTCGAACTTCCCAAAAGAAAAACTTCGAAGTCGGAGTTTAGAGTTTTCCCCTTGTCTGTGAACTTGGGGAGATTTGTTTCGGGTTGACGGTTCGAGGGTATAACTTTGAACGGCTCGCAAGTCCAGTTGAGATATCTTCGCCATCCAAGAACTTCTCTCGCTTTCAAATAATCAAATAAGAAGTAATACTGTGTGGTGTCGATTCCTACCCTAACTGTTTTTAAATTCGCTCTTTCGGTCAAGCTGCTTGTAAATGAAAGAGACGGGGAAGATATTGATAACTGTAGTGGAATACTTTTGGCAAGACATCTGGCGCATGCGCGTATTCCTGTTCTGCGCCCATTCGTGTGACACGCAGTGGAATCCTTAAGATTCTGTTGTGTCAATAAGGTTCAAACCCCCTCGAAGTACTTAAATTTTTTAACGATTTCCCGTCCACAACAAGTGGCGCAGTCGGTATAACACGATAATTGAAACAATCCTCTGGCTCCAAAAAAGGCGCACACGACTGCAATCAATTTAATAATTCATTTCTCTCTTCTTTCTGCCCACATCACAAACAGCTTCTCAGGATCACATTTCTTCAAATCGCAGTGTCTTCAGGGGACTAATAGGGGTTGCCAGGCGGGCCCCTCAACATTTTGCGGCTGCCGGCTCTCTCACGTTGAAGCGAAAAACAACTGCCTAGGTACTGAACTGGCGTCAGCCCCTGAATCAGCACTCGCAATCCAGTAAGGTCAGGATGTTCAGCTCTGAGTCTGGAGGTCTCAAATTAGGGGTGTTCTTTAGTACTGCCCACGCACTTTTTTCAAATGCTTTTAAAGTAGTGAAATTCGTGTTTTCTTTGTTTCGGATATAAATAGACGGAAATAGGAGAGTTTGAAGATTCAAAAGCACTACACATTTGTTCAAGACGGTTGAGATTAGGGGTTCAAATCTGGCTTTGAAAATGGGGGGCAGTACTAAAGAACACCCCAAATAAGCGTCGGGGTAATGTGCTCATCCCTCAGCAGTAAGGAGAGACAAACAACCGGTCTTCCATGGCCTAGGTGGTTGCGCGGTGAAACACAGTGAAATCGTTCAGATTCTGCTGTTCGAACCCCTTCGAAGTACGTTAATTTTTTAACGATTTCCCGTCCATAACAGAGCAACCTACGCAACTGACCAGAACTTGAATTCAGTTCCAACTGACTGTGCTGTTCAAATATTCTCACTCCCTACTTTAGGTGCGAAAAGGTGGGCGTTGCGCTCACGCCAATCTTCATCTTTTCCAGGCCTTTTTCGAGGTTTCCACACTTCGAAAAAGTCTTCGCGTTACTTAGCGGTCTGCATATTTTCCCGCGTTCCAACTGAAATGTGCAATTCAAATAATCTTCAATCTGCACACTTTGACCTTGAAAAGACTTTCAGACTGTTCGAATAATATATATTAGAACATTATTAGAATTTTGCATTTCAGTTGGAACAAACCTACAACCAACGTGAATAATATTGAATTCATTTCTTCAACAACAAAAGCTAGACTGAGGAGGAGCAAGAATCTCTGGCCCAGCAACCGGGGTTCCGTGGTGTAGTGGTTATCACATCTGCTTTACACGCAGAAGGTCGCCAGTTCGATCCTGGCCGGAATCAAATATTTTGCTCCAGCAAATTGTATCAACAAAATCATTCAGCATCATCATCCATCAGTCGCAGGAGGAATTTATTGCGACACAAAACATAAATTTTATCGCACTATATTCCTTTCCTATGTAGACTCAAAAATTGGTAAATCTGGTCGATAATTTATTAGCCTATTTTTTTGTAGTTCCCAAAAATTGATCTAAAAATTTGGTATCCTGTAGGTCGAAATTGGAATTTTGGCGAGACGACTAACTGTAGGAATGGTTCAACGGATACAAGCGAGAAGAAGATGTCTTGGAGGCCATTCTTCATCATTTTCTCAGCCTGAGAAGATTAGTTGCCACGGAAAAACGTGGACAACCGAGGTCTGCAGGAAATAACGCGGTTAGTCTCTGTTTTCCCTTCGTCTAGCGGTATTTCTCTACAGACCGGCACATCTTCATTGAAGCCAAAAGGGTGTACATACAGACTGAAGCTTTTGAATAGTGGCAGTTGTCTACGTGATGACCAACAAAATTAAACAATAAAATATTACAGTTTTTGTTTGTAAAACTTGTTATGGGGAATTGAGTATTTGCACATATTATAGGAGTATCATCAACATTATTGGAAAGGATTACAGAATACGCGGAATAATTCTTCAAACTGTTAAAATAGGGCGATAATTGCCTAATATAATTGAAACACACACATTTAATGAGCAGATTCATTATACCGTCAACATGGGTGAAGTATGTATTTTACTCAATCAAGTGCACCAATTTTTCCAACTCTTAAACATTTTCAGGTTCTTTTGGATTTTTTAACGGTTCAATGAAAATGGAGCAGTGGGAGGCCAATGGAGTGAAACGGAAAAAACTTTGAAAACAATTTTTCTATCTGTCAAGATAGAAAAGTAAAAACCTTACAATCCCTAGTAATTAGGTCAAAGAGGGAACCCGAAACGTTTGAATGTCCAATTTGTCCCAGTAACATGGGGACTGCGATAAAATAAGAATATAACATCTCGCCTTTGATCCCCTTTTTCTGTACCCTCTGAGAGTATGGAAATAAGGGAAATATGTGAACCTTTCCGCGAATATACTTCTTCTGTCCTTTCACTACAGGGTGGAACCACGAGGAGAGCTCAAAGAAATAAATATAAATATGTATTTGTAGTAGTAAGGAACAAATCTCAAAGGTACATCCTGTATATGAAGCAACATCAATGATACGAATTCATATTAAGTGGACATGACATAGGAACGAAACTCGAAAAACTCCCATTCATGTAGCATGAGTTGATGAGTGAATTTTCAAAGAATCATTTTAACCAATTCAGTGGGTGATCTTCCAATGTTTAAGATGGTACTTCACACAAGAAAAAAACTTTTAAAAAAAGCGATTTTTTAGTACATTTTCAAATTTTGAACCTTTGGAGTACTCTAAAAATGCTGGCCAACGAACTCATCCTTTCTTTTGACATTATTGACATTTTGAAATTTTTTCGGATTTTTATCTCGATTCCTCTGTCAGATATCGTCTGGAGTGACACATAAATAAATATAATAGGTACATAAATATATTTACTTAAACTTATACAAAAAAGTTTTAAATTTCAGGAACCGTTTTAGAATGGTCTAAAACTGATTTCCATAAAGAAAATTCTCAAAAATTTGCATAATTTAAATGTTGAAGCCATTACAATAGCTTCCTTTTCTTCGGAAATTCCAACGGTTTATTACTTTCCTCATAGATTACCCTTTTGTAGATCACATTTCTAGTGGTCACAAATAATATTACTTTCAGTTTAATTTATATTATCCAACCACTTTCGAATTAGGTAAGAACTTCTACTAAATTAGAAAAAATTAAAACATAAAAATAAATGGTTAAAAACATTAGTAAGCACCTATCTACAAAAACCTAGATGATGGTGATGATTATCATGTAATATATGGATAATTCGGATTATTACGATATTTTTTGATTCTTACCTACGCCAAATCTCCTTTGTTTTGGTAGCATCTATCATTCGTTCAACAGATGCTACCAAAAAATTTCGACCAGTCCGATCCGGCTCGATATCACTTCCGTCACCAAAATCAGCTTCAAGGCTCCACCAAAACGTCAAATCTCGGTCGCCAGACATTCGGACACCCTCTCATATTATTTTTTTGGCGCATGCAAAATGACGAGGGTTGGGATATTGGAGTCAGGGCTGCAACCAAACGGGATACAAAGGGAATTACAAGGAGAGTCTACACAAAAAGCGAAGAGATAATATAAATACAATAAACGGGGAACTTGCATGGTTAATTTTTGTTTTGTAATTTGAAAGATCTTAGTGAGGGCTTTCCAAAAAGGTGCGATGTGAGGGGTATCCGACGAAACCGAAAGTGGGTTTTGTTATTTTAACCTAACTGACGTCACTGACAGCTACCTCTATTGCCGAACCTAAGGGCGGGATTTATGGACGGTCCTCGAGTTTCAAGGATACCTTGAGACGGTCTCCTCGAAATTTGGGGTACGGATTCGGCTTGAGGAATCCTCGAAGACCATCTCGAAGGTCCCCTTGAAACTCGAGGACCGTCTATAAATCCCGCCCTAAATGAAGTCACTCGCTCCCTTTCAACCTCCAGTCATTTCAAGCTCAAAATTGGCACCAAGGGGTTTTGAAGGGCGCTGAATCAGAATTTGAAGTTCGAAATGCAAAATTCCTACCCATGCAAGTTTCCCATTGGAAACGAAAATAAAAAACAATTATGGAAAAAATATACAATGAATTAAGCATCTAAGGTACAGAAGAAATGCTGGCAAAGCCTCCTTTCGAGGTGAATATTATTATGTACAAGCCATAACAACTAACAGGCTGTAACAGGCATTTACTACCTTTAGGAAGATCTCAAATCTAACAGGCATTTAAATTCATGAAATTACATTTGAAATTTTTTTCAAAACTTCGTTTTGTCAAGTGGAGGCGAACCTCCCCTTGTTTTGATTATAATTTTGGATTCAAGTTGAAATTTCATGATCCGTCTCTAGGATTTATGCATACGTGCGAAAACAGGTAGGTAAGTATATTATGTAAAAATGTGAGGTTTGGGGAAATTTATCTATTAATTTTGGGGAAATTTATCTATTAATTTATTTATTAAATAATCTCGCAGAGATTAACAATCAATAATAGTACCAAATCGAATTCAGTTTTTCATCAAAATTAAACCTTTCAGATCGCCGTGGATAGGGTCAAGCCAAAGGCAAGTAAGCGAGAAAAGGTACAATAAAAGCAATTGGAGAGCCATAATCTAGGTAGGTTTGATAACATAAGAAATATGAAAAAATATGTGAAAATTAAAAGATGTATAAAAACAGGGTTTGAAAAAGTAGGGGAAGCATAATAGCATAGTGGATCGTTTCCATCAGCACTTAAACGAACACGAAAAAGCATTTTAACGAAACAAGCAAGGTTTTCGTTGAGGTTTCTGTCATTCACTGACATTACGTGATGTACCTACACTGCGTCACGACTAAAAATGGTACTTACGTTGATAATCACATTTACTTAGGTAAGACTGAAAATATTTATCGCCTTGAGATTCGATGAGCGAATTTTCGAAAAAATGGCTCATTTATGGCATTGATTTGAAACAAGTTTTAAGTATAAAATTTGATCGAATAATAAAATGATAAGTAAAAAAATAAATACAATACACTCACACATCCTAAATAGGTACCGTTACCTGCCTATTCACAATATACCTACCTAAATACGTACCTAATTATAAATGTACTTACGTATTCACAAAGGAGTGTTACCTTTAAGGAAACATTCAGAACACTGTACAAAAAAGATTTTCATTGAGAAAATTTTCAAATTAGCTAACCCAAATTTTTATGGACCTATTTATTGCAATGAGAGCTAAATTGGACGATACATTGCCAACATTTAAATTCTTCAAAAATCGCTAATACATTGGCGTGCCTATAAAATGTATGTTTGTTTGTCTCGTCTTGAATAATCATTGTTGTCGAGCCTTAAAATTTGTAAAACTCACCGGTACTGTGTATGGAAGATTCATGAAAAAGCCATCAGCTTGTCGACAACCAACCTGCAATAGAAAATAATAATAATAATAATACAATAATAATTGCATTAAAATAGGTTTAACCGCAGAGCTATGCATTTTAAATGTGGTTCATTTTGCTTCCACACTACAGAAAGTAGGAAGCCTTACGTTCGTGCAGACATTCAAACAAGTTTTGACCACCAAATTCCGATTTTTCACACGATTCTTTCGGTCTGACCGCCATCAAATTCATAGGGGGCCGTCTCGGGGGTCCACTAAAAAATCCAAGAAAATTTAAACAAAATCGGATCATAAGTTTCGGAATTTCAAAGCTTCCAAAACAAATTTTGCTCCGTATCTGTGTGCCCATCCGGGTGTATGCATGAATGTGGCAAACTCCTTGTCGCAGGCGAAACTCCGAGACTTATGGCCGATTTTGATTAAATTTACAGGGATGGCGAGGTTTGGGCCCTAGATGGCCCCCTACAAGTTTTAGCCCTGTTGGATCAAAGCTGCCTCTGTGCATGGACTAACGTGAATTTCCTGAAAACTCCTCAACTTCCAAATCCTCAACAAATTAAGTCGACAATAGAGTTTACACATCAGATGAGTCAAAAACTGACCTCCAAGATCAGCCGAGTTGAAAACAGACTCCTAGATCGCCTGAGTAAACAAAATAAGCTCCCAGATCAATGAGTTGAAAATTGAGTTTACCTCGATCTGAGTTCACTATAGATCAGCTGAGTCGAAAATTGTGCTCCAAAAAATACGGTGTACACCAAAATTAGACATCTATAAGTGTGAACAAGAGAGGAGTTAGGCTATGTCGAGTTCCAGCATTTTTGAGTTTATCAGTTTTTTACCAGGTAATTTCTACATAATTCCGCTATTTTGCGCACCCAATTTGCGGTAGATTTTTAACAAACAAATTTTCCTTATCTTAATACTCGTAGTTTCAATGATGATCAGACGGGACTCAAGCAGGAAAATTCCATGTTAATAAGTGCATCGCATTTCATTCCTAAACAAGACTTGGCCTACTCGGTATCCTTAGGCGGATACAGATCCTTCCGAAGACGGAAAATAACCTCCTTGAAGGTCACAGGAGCCAATAAAGGAAAACCGTGTTATTACGAAGGACGAAGAAAAAAGTCGCAGCTCTCGGGTCTCCCAACCGGTATATCTATCCCTCTTGTTTTCCCATTGTCCTCCCAATAAGGGCTACGCCCGACCTCCCTTTTCCACGTAGAAAGGGCCTTTACGTAGTTATCGCCCTTCGCCCAGTAGCCTCCTTCAAAGGCAAATTGATTAGTCTTCAAGTGGTGGGTCCCCCGGTAAGCTGGACCTTCGTTGAGACGGAAACTTGGAGTAGTTTGTTAAGAAGAATAACTTTCTCAAGGGCCTATCTCAGACCTCCTGCTTCTCGTCCCTTTTCAGAGGATCGATTGTCGACGTCAGTTTTTCCCTCCCGTCAAGAGCTTCTCCTCTGGAGGGCTTTTCTTATTTTTTGCCTCGCTTTTCTTGCGACGTTGAAAACAAATTAGGGCTATTATTCGCAATTTATTTTCGAGAGACCAATAAAAATCATTTTTGCTTCCCCACTACCAGTGAAGGTACTTTTATATGCACTCAAAAATCGGGGGAAATTGTTGGCCATCAAAATAGAAGAGTTTCAGCCATGCAGAACCTATCAGTTCAGAGGGAACCGGATACCCAAATGTCCTCAATAATTCCTAAATCTCGACTATCAAAACGTTTTTAAGAATTAATTTAATGTACCTAACCCAAAAAAATCATCATTTTGAAAATCGTAAAAATGGTCAGCTTTACTTTTAAGGGGACGTTAAGCTGGAGTGTACCTAATTGGCCGAATCCCGCCTAACCATGCAACCGATTTTGGTTTATTATTTTCAATAATGAACCTTTGGAATCAAGGATGAACATTTTTTTTAACCCCCTCAAAATTTTATGTTTTACGTTTCAATATTATATACCTACCTACGTAGAATCCAAAAACCGAATAAATAAAAAATCCGTTTGTCTGCGGCACTCTCCTTAGTCATCATGGACCAAAATTAATGAAATTTTGTATACCGCTACCGCCAGAGGTAGAAAATAGGGGACGACATTTTCAATACGCCCTAGCTCGAAAACTTCAGATGGGAAGGTATTTATTTTTCCTTCAATTTGAAATAAAACACAATTTTAGTGTTGAATGAGAAAAAAAGAAACCGCATTTAATGGAAAAACGTTGTCTATTTCCACGAAAATATTATTTATATGTATCATATTTTTATTTATTTTTTGTATAACTTCATTCTATTTTTCATAATTATATTTCCAGATATTTTCATGTTATTTATACGTATTTCCGTGGAAATAGGCAACGTTTTTTCATAAACTCCGGTTTCTATTTATTGAAATGAGTTTCCACAACTTTTTCGCGAGTGATTTAGTTCGTTGAATGAGACCTCCTGGAGTATTTCAGGAACAACAGTTCGCTCCATGTAAGGTTGAACAAACAAACGTGTTGAACAAAAAGAAGAGCAAAAACACGAGGGTGAATCGCAATTCTTCCCGAGTAGGGCAAATTAATGTCCAAAGAAGTAGTGTGGACCTGTACCGCAAAAATTGCTGGGTCACGAGAGGTCATTCTAGCCTTGTGCACTCTAAAACCACCTGTTCAAAAAATGATCGCACGGGGTCCAATTGGGGTGAATTTTACCTAGTAAAAATTGTGGTGATCTTGCGGATATTTTCCCATCTTTCAAACATCTAGTACCTACCTGTGGTGTGACAATGGACAAAATTTGTGTACGTTATTTTTGTGTGGTGTAACCCTCCTCTATGGGACACTTATCAGAGATGTGCAAAATTGACACAATATATAGTTAAGGCCGTATTTGACACACACTTGACACACAGGTTGGAACAAACAGTCCCTTCAATCTGGTATAGGGTATAGGAAACAGTGGTAGATCTTACCCCTCAAGACCCCCCCCCCCTCCCCAAGTTGCGGGCTAGTGACATTTTATAACGCAAAAAATAACAGGTAGGTACTAGATGTTTAAAAGATGGCAAAATTATGTGTGTTTGCCAGTGGAAAATATTTGAAAATTCACCACAATTTTTACAAGGTAAAAATTCACCCCAATTAAACCCTATGCGATCATTTTTGGACAGGTGGTTTTGGCGTGCAAAAGGCAAGAATGACCTCTCGTGACCCCGCAATTTTTGCGGTACAGGTCTACAGTACTCAAAGATCAGCTGATCAAATGCAGCATAGAATTAAAACTGACACTAACGAAGATGCAGCTTTTTTTTCGATTTCACCGATTTGACTTTACAAGAGGTCATCTGATTTGGTTGGTGGGCCATTAAAATTAAATTTAGCGCAATATTTTCTTTCGAATTTTGAATACTCAAACCTAACACATAAATTTATATCGCTTAGGTCTATCAGAAATCTAACTTGATTTTCCCAAGACCACATTTTACCTTCTCCGCACTAAATTATTATCGGTTTCAAAACATAGGCAAATCATTACGATATCTGTTCCCGGTTCTGTGAACCCCGATTTGAGAGAGGATTTTATTGTAACTAAACTCGAGACACCCCGATTCAAACCGCTTCAATCAAATCGCATTTCGTGCTTTCCATCCGAATCCCAAGCGAGAACCTAACGGAAGCCTTGTCGATTCAAAAATAAACACTAACAGTTTCGTTCGGTCGGAATGGAAAAAAAAGAGAAAGAATAAACCCTTTTTTTCATTTGACCTTTTTTGACCGCTCGAATATCGAATTCTTCCATCAGCGAGGGAAAAATGAGTTGTTCCAACAGATGCAGTAGCGTTCATGTGAAACGAAATACCGCGATGTTTCATACCTTCTAAATAACTACAAGGAGTTTTCATGAGAAAAAAGTCGCCCCATGATACACCGAATAGACAGCCCTTCTCACTCCTGCAGTCCGTCAAAAAATGGAAATTTGGAAGGAGGATCGTGTTGTTAAAGAAGGTTTTGAAAATGTGGAGCTACCAAAATAATTGCGATACATCAGATCTGATTTTCTAGGAGTGTTTGCGTAGTGCACAGTGGGACTTACTCCGATTTTTCCGATCAAAAACTTAAATTTTCTCGATCCTTGTAGGAAATTTAGCGTTTATTCAGAATGTTCCTGTAACTAAAACAATTAATTACCTGCGACATCAACAAAAAACCTAGAAAATTGCGTGTTTGACTATTGGAACAGCTCGGTATTGTTTTTGTAGAAGGGAAAAGTTGAAGGCCTGAAAATGTTGTGTCGAATGAGACCAACTTTTTTGTAGATTCGAATGCTGCGCAAAATTTCATGAAGGAATGACCCCTCATTCTAAAATTTGAGCCCCCAAAACCAGCTCAATTACGCTCCGAATGTGCTCTAAAAACGACAAATCGTGGTTTTTGGATGTAGCAAACTATCGAGTACAATACATGATTTTAATGTGTTTTTTCAAGCTGATGATGTTTTTTCGTGGTGATGTTGATTTTTCAACTCAAGCCTCAAAATTTCAAATTTTCATGAAAAAACAGAACAAAAATTCTGGGTTGCTAAATTTTTTGACCAATAAAAAACATATATCACCGCGTTATTCATCGTGAAAAAATACATTAAAATCAAGTAGGTATGTGCCACACTTACTAGGAAGTTTACTACATCCAAAAACCTCGATTTCTTGCTTTTCCAGTACATTCGAGCGTAATTGCGCTAGTTTTTGGCAACTCAAATCTTAGAGTGAGGAGTCATTCCTTCATGAACTTTTTCGTAGAATTTTAATCTGCAAAAAAATGGAAATTTCCATTTGGAAAAACAAAGTTAGTGGGCCAAACACGCCATATCGCGCCAGTGTGGCGAGCAAAAATGTGATATTTGAATTCTTCGAGAAAAATTAAGCGGGGTTACCGTTACCGTTTGGATTTTTTTCCTAGGAGTGAAAATAACGGAAATAAATTACTGGTTCATTAAATTTTAGACACTCTATATTTATTTGTTCCTATATCCATATACCAGTATATGTACCTATTTATGGAGATATATTTGTGTCATTCCAACGATCTCTGACCCTATGAACTGTCTAAATATTCAAAATTGGTGCCAAAATGTCTATATTGTAAGAAGAAAGGCCATTTTCGCCCCAGAATTCTCGGGCTACTCTTGGCAATCAAATTATAGTATATTTGAGAGTCAAAAAATGTGTTTTTGAGAGATCAGGTGAAAATTACTTCTTTCGAACAAAGGAAAATATGGTATATTCGGAATCAGCGTGAAATTTCCAATCAGAATAGCCTTTCAATTAGTTTTTTCGCGCTACAATCCCATTTTGGACCACATGCGTCAGTAAAATGAGGCCTACCTGGGACTGGTGCCCAAAACTCAATACATTTTTACTCAATAACATATGTTTTGTTAAGTCGTTTTTCCCTGTTTATTTAACTTTTAAATTTTGGATAATGACGAACTTCACGCAAGTGCACCATCAATACAATGTACCAAGAGCACCTATCCAATGGCGAGGGACCCCTGGTTTAAAAATGTAAGCTGATGAGCAAAGTTGAACATTAATACAGGCTGAGGAAGTCGCCAATGTAGCGACGAAACGTTCCAAAATAATGAAAAGGAAAATAAATCAGTGACTCCAATATGAAGAGTGTTTCCAAACGAAAAATGGTACATCCATACCCCCACATCATACACAATACATTTTTGAAATGGGGTAATCGTGGGGGCATATCGCCAACTACTCACGGTCCAATTGGGCATATACATTGTACAATACCCTAATTGGTGATCAAGGGGACCATGTTTTACGATCGAACGCCTATATTATACAAACCTCCCAGCGCCTCTTGAGTTTGAACAATTCAAAACCACCATCTCCGACGGCTGAGTAGTAATTCAATCTCACAGAACATCCGCCCTCCTCGAACTTCCACCGCCATAAGCAAACTCTCTAAGATGGGTTTGGTCGAGCAACTGTGGGCTTCGCCGGGGAAAGGGGGATCAGATGCTCAAGTTGCCCTGAAGATACTTCAGAGCCCTTCTTGTTGTACTAAGGGTCAAGTTATTTTAGGGGTTGGTGTTTGCCGTAGTTGGAGGGACGCTCAAATAGTAGGAGCTGTGGGACTTGAATGGGACGTCTGCCGATAAATTTGAAGGAGAAACATCTGGGGCGAGGCTTCACACTACTTTCCTCACCCGTGGAAACCTGAAAAACGTCGTTATAGCACTGTTTTTTTAGCTTTTCTCGCAAACTACTCTAACGATTTTGATAAAATTCACAGGACTTACTCTTCTTTCAAGTAAAAACAAGCTCCAATACCCCTCATCTCCATAAGAATATCCTGAGGGCCGAAATCAGCGTTAAATTCCACAAAAATTACTATAAACATTTGTACATGACTACAAATAGCCGTTTTTGTGGATTTTAACGCTGATTTCGGCCCTCAAGATATTATTGAAGAGATGAGGGGTATCGGAGCTTGTTTTCACTTCAAACAAGAGTAAGTCCAGTGGATGTTATCAAAATCGTTAAAACAGATCGCGAGAAAAGCTTTAAAAAATATAATAAAAACGACGTTTTTTCACCCGTTTCAAATATTTTCTCCCCCTAATAATTGACCTGGAGGGCTGACATTCTTATTGCATCATCCTCATACATGTAGAAACCAACCCTCAAAATCGGCATTTCTCAATCATTTTTGAGGGGGCCGCAATCGTGGCCTTACAAATACGTACACACACCCATGCGTACATAAATATACACCTATACGGACTAACATACACTTTTCTAAAATAAGGAGGACATTGATCAGATGTCAATTAGAACCGTTCTGAGGTGGTTTCTGCTTATGGCAATACTTTCCTTTTACCTGATACGAGTTTCCCGGCAGCTCCTACTTTCGATGAGTGTCCCGAAGCTAGTTTTTGAGGAGTATCTCGAAAGTGCCGGAGTCTAATCGAAAACAAATTAATGCTGACTCTTAACTGAATTAGGCGGATAAATTAATTGGAAACAATTTTTCAATCAGTTTCTCGTAAATGAAGTTTTGACGAGTTTCCACCCCAGGCGGGAAACCGATCAAAACGCGATTCCAAGATTTTTTTGATGTGTTTCCTTTCGAGGAGTTTCCTGGTACCCGGTAACAGACGGGTCCCTACAACCTCATCGAAAGGAAACTCATCAAAAACGTGAGCTCGAGGCTTTTTGAGGAGTTTTTTCTCAGGGTGGGACACTCGTCGAAACTGAATGGATGGGAAAGTCGTCAAAAATATAACATCGAACGTAGGGATATAAATTTGGAAGATAGAAACTAGTTGACAATTATTTTCGATGAGTTTTCTGTTCCCTGTGGAAACTGATCAAAAGCTCGTAACGTGAAAGCCATCGAAAGGAAAGTCATCAAAATTTTTTTAGGGCTGACTACCTGCACCGTACCGCTTGCTGGCAGGAATGGGGGCTATGGCCAGCCAAGGAGTCTAGGTTGACCAGGCCACACCACTCCTCGGACGATTCGTCATTGTAAGCAGCCTCTTACCTAGGATAGGGTTCCGAAGGATAGAAATGGTGCAAGTTATTTGACAACGGTGTTTTATGTATGTGTATTACCAACCTAATTATTCAGTTAAAACGGTTGGTACCGTCTACTGTAAACTACCTAGTTTAAGTACATAGGTATACCCTTCAAAATATGTACCTACTATCCGACTTCCGTGAGACAACCCTGGGGGGAACAAGATGAATACGAAACGACGGACACAATGTTATGTATGGTAATGAACGGAAAACAAAACGGGTTTTAGTAAGGGGATCTGACATTATGACGGGCGGAAAGCCCCTAAGCTACCTTACCGGCAGGGCTCGTACGTGTTGCGGGTTCGGCCTACCCCGTGCCCCTGGATCCCGCATAATACGAGTATATTATTCATCCCACATGAGATGTGGTGGAAAAGGAAGTTTTTTTGCGGTCGAGTGACGACGTTATTCGTTCTTTCAAGGTATACTGTTTTTCACAGTGCATTTATTTCACATAACACTATGCTCCCATAAAAGAATATAATGTTTAAATCAGGGATGAGTTTGAGGCTCATTTTTTCTAGAGCATGAGTATCATAATCATTTCCTACAAGAATCGCCCACCAAATCGAAAAAAATTATTCTTTGAATATTCATCAACTCATGCGGCATAAATGGGAATTTTCTTAGTAAAAAAAAAAAAATAAATAATAATAATGATAATAATAAATGGGCGCCATAGAATTTTGATAGGGTTACATGCTCAACTTGATAGAGACTGTCAGTGAGTCTCAAGGTCTGACTTGATTTTCGACGCCGGCGCCACACAGTGGGGCAGAGGTGGAAAAAACTAAGCTCCGCTCCACATTTATAGGAAATTTTGCGCTGATTCCGAATATACCCCATGTTCCTATGCCTAAAATAGCGAATTAATTGCGTAAACATTTAAAAAAACCTAGAAAATTCACGTTTTTGACCATTGTAAATGCCCAAAATCATTTTTGTATGGAAGGAAAGTTGAAGACCTGAGACTTCTGCGTCGAATGAGACCAACGCTGGCTCACCAACTAAGTACCCATAATTGTTAGTGATTTTTAAAGTTTTTCCGTTTTCTCGACTTTTTTCGTTTGCACAACTGAAAAGAGGAAAACTTTTAAAAATAACCAAAAATCATTGTTAGTGTGTTGGTGACCTGGCATTGGTCTCATTCGACGCAGAAATCTCAGGTCTTTAACTTTTCTTTTATGTAAAAATAATTTTGGGAGGTTCCAACGGTAAAAAAAGTGAATTGTCTAGGTTTTTTTATGTTTACGCAGTTAATTCGCTGTTTTAGGCATAGGAACATGGGGTATATTCGGAATCAGCGCAAAATTTCCTATAAATGTGGAGCGTAGCTTATATTTGCCAGAAAAAGAATATTTTGCCCCACTGTGCGCCACAGGATGGAACATTGCTATAGACAATGTATGGGGAGAAATGATGGATTTCAATATAGGATTTTTTTATAGAAGCTTTTTTGTCAGTGATAGGTACTCACACAACGTGTTACTTAAACATACCTAGTTGTTTCAGTTTGAGTTGTGTTGACTAAGTTGTTAATTATTCGAGAGTTTTGAAATAATTAAAAGTAGTATAAACATAATATTTAAATATTATTTTGAGCATTCAATGATCTGAGGAGATGCTCGACAGGTTCGTTCCTATCTTGTCGGAAGGATGATGTGGGTTGGGCGGTGGACCAATGACGTCATCGATTGTTGTGGAGTTAATTAAATTGAAAGGATGGCAAGGGGAAAGGAGTGGGGGGGTCACGGGAAAAGAGAGGGGGAAGATTGTCATCGATAGGAGGGGAAGAAGTCCATTGTTGTACCTAGTCGTACCTACAGCAAGGTGTTCGAGTTGAGAATATCAACAAAGTTGTTTCTCCGCTTCCTGTTTTACCGTCAGTTCCTTGCCGCTTTAACCTACTTCTGAGCTTCCAATTCCTCCATTCTCCCTCTCGACAGTTTTAGTACCAACGGAATATTCTAGCCAATGAAAAACACGCCCTCGGGTCTTCTCTTCAAAGCTCTCTTTCTTCGAAGCCCCGAAGGTCCTAACAACAATGCGAGTAACAGTGGAAGGGTAGGTACTAGGTATATATAGGTACAAACCAGGAAACTCTACGAAGGAAGCTGTAGGAATCGCGCTTCTAC
This sequence comes from Lygus lineolaris, assembly GCA_030264115.1. Classification (NCBI taxonomy): domain Eukaryota; kingdom Metazoa; phylum Arthropoda; class Insecta; order Hemiptera; family Miridae; genus Lygus; species Lygus lineolaris. Next base: position 16,232,545 of record JAEMON010000014.1, on the reverse strand, counting down.
AATCTTAGTTTTGTGATGAATAGGGAAATCCCACACAATAAACAGTTGAATTTGATTACACCTTTCGGTAGATCGTGACCAGTCCCTACCAATCAGTGGCACTAGTAAACGAGAGGTTTTGGTTTGGTTGAAGCCTGACAGGCCCACATTTTTCACCATAAAACTGTTTCAATGACAAAATTTAAGCCTCCCTTTAGCACCACCCACTTATTAGATTAGACAAACTGGTGGATGAAGGTGATAAGCGAAATTCTTTGAAAAATCGACATATAATATAATGGATGAAGGTAGTAAGAGTAGTAAGACCTCTTAATTATATTTTAAAAACCCACCAATACCCTTCTAAAATTCGTATGTAATCATTTTTTCTCTAGGCTACATCATGCAATATTTCCACTAGTGGTGTTCATTACTGGCACTCTTGGAATCGTTTTACACATTTTAATTTCACATACATAATTTGCTATTTTCACATATTTTCAAATATTTTATTGATTGAAACACAATATTTTCGAATATTTTCATCAAATGAGACAATTATGGTTATTTTTCCGAATTTTCGAAGAACATGAAGCTATTGCAATGTCTTCAACATTTTTGTAATGCAAATTTTCGACAATTTTCTTCATGGAAATCCATTTCAGACCATTCTAAAACGATTCCAGAAATTTAACACTTTTTCATATGTACCTATATATATATATTTATTTATGTGTCACACCAGACGATATCTGCCCGAGGAATCGAGATAAAAAATAAAAAAAATTTTAAATTGTCAATAATATCAAAAGAAAGGATGAGTTCGTTGGCCAGAATTTTTGGAGTACTTCAAGGGGTCAAATTTTGAAAATTTCAAGTCAAAAATCGCTAAAAAATGGGTTTTTGGTGAGAATTACCATCCTCAACATAGGATCATTTGGTATATTCGGAATCAGCGTTAAATTTCCTATTCCCACAAAATCGGTGAAAATTATTCTTCGAAAATGCGATCATTCGATGACGATCCTTTTTTGTTTGTTTTCGGTCGGTTGTGGGGAGCTTTGACTCACTCCTGTACTTACTTATAGGGGCATAGGGAAGGTCAAGTGAACCATTATCTGACAGACTGAAATTCACAGAGGCCATTATTGTTGCTGCGGTTTACAGGATTCACGTAAACAGTAGTTTGCATTACCACATCGTTCATTGCTGAAAATTCATTTGGCCTTCTACACTGTTTTTTCCGGTAAGAAATTCAGCGAAATTCTCACTCGAATAGGAAACTGGATTTTTGTATTTTCAAAATTTGTCGTGAGCAAAATGTTTACCGATTTTAACAAATTTCATAAAATATTTTGTCAATTTTCCACATTCACACCTATTTATTTCAAGAAATGAATACGTATAAGTTGCATACGAGTACATCCAAATCTCATTCCAACGTATCACCTTCATCCACTCGACCCTTCAATATTACAGTATTATAGATGTTTTTACACGATTTCTCATGGCCAGTGGCTACTTGGCAATGATATACCGAAAATACCAACATTATTTTGGAGCCACCATCTACACTACGAAGTTGACCATAATGACTGATCGCGGAAAATTGGTGGTAGGTGGGTCTTAGGCTGAATTCTAGTAAATATTTTTCACTTTTGGAGGACAACCATTTTGTGAATATTTTAGTGTCTATTTTTCAATTTTAGATGACAACACTCTTGCAGACTTATCCCACTACTTGACATGGAGCGCATTCCTTATTGCTCATTGTTTCGAGCGTTATCATTGCACACAAAAATGCGTTCGCAATTCATACGAATCTCCTCATAATCGACTGGAAATCCATCCAAGCGATTCAAGGCCGCTCGAAGAGAATCTCGGCTCTTTATCAACAATCCAAATAATCTGCAAGGTCGATGGTGTTTGATTCGAGTTTTTTCTTGTCTTCTACTGTTTCATTTTACGAGACCGAAAAGAAATTAATGAAATTCTTATCTTTACTACGCAAATGGGATTTTGTCTGATTAGAACGTTCCACTCGGGGAGGAACACGATCGAAACATTATATTGACACTATTCGATTGATAAAAAATCGATCATAACAAATTCTACATGTTTGAAGATAATACGTAGGTAAGTACTTACATTAATGTGCATTAGATCATGCTGTGATATGGTGAATAGATGTAATGGAGCAGGACAAAGTAAGAGTTCCCTTTATGCAGCATCGTTTCTATGAACTATTTACCTATTATGAACTAGGTAACTAGAACTTTGTAGCATTTTATTCGACGTTCTAATCAATTTTCGGCAATTTTCGTCAATATACTTGATCAAAATTCATTTGGTGGGTTATTTTAAGATCTTTTACAATTTACCTACTCCCGAGCATTCACTAAAACTGCTGGCTGAATAAGACATTTTGTCGCGATTTTCGGTTGAGAGAGAAAATAACTTTTGCTCTAGCAGGGAAACCTCGCAAAAGGGTGAAAAGCGACTTGAGATTCGGTTAATAAGCTATGAGAGTGTGCACGTTTGTGCCTTTCAACAACATCTTTTGGCGAATTTTCGAAGAAAATTAAGCTATTACAATGGATTCAAAATTTGAAAAAAATGTATCTTATTCTAAAACGATTCCTGAATTTTGACACATATTCAATTTATGCATAAATGTTATTTATTTATATAATGTGTCATTCCAGCCGATATCTGACCCTGGGATCGATCTTGAAAACCCCAAACAAAAATTCATCATGTCAATAATAACAAAAGATAGGATTAGTTCGTTGGCCAGAATTTTTGGAATTATACTCCAAGAGGTCAAATTGTAAAAATTAAGTTTCAAAAAACTTATTTTTTGAGGTTTTTTGTGTTGATTACCAACTTAAACATAGGAACATAAGGTATATTCGGAATCAGCGTGAAATTTGCCACAAGATATAAAATGATTCTTCGGAAATTCGCTCATCAACTCATGCTGCATGACTTGAACTTTTGATCTATGTACCAATAATTAACACCCCACCGGGGGGTCCTTCCGGGGGGTCTGGGGGATATGGAATATGGAAAATGTTTAAACATTTAGTTGTTAAATGGTGGGTTTTTATGCACTCAGGATCCTCCCTAGAGATTTAAAAAAGTCTGTAGTAAGGGACGAAAAATAAAGAATATAAAAAAGGAATATAAAAAATAAGGAAAGGATATTTGTAATGCGTTAATGAAAAAGATAGATAATTTTCTATTTATCTCAGTAGACAAAGCAATATATATGGATTGTTACTTCGTACTTTGATTGTTAATCTTAGGTATAAGTTAACACTTATGTATTTTATTTAGAGTAATTATAAAAGATATTTTAAATTTTGTTAGGCTGGCCGCGGAGCCCCTGGCACGGGTTGAGAAACTCTGAGGTACAGTAAGAAATGGTAAAAGACTGGAATTTTTAGATCCAATATTCCGGGTCATTAAGGTTCACAAATGACAGATTCACCCTCGAAAGGTTCCTGATTTGATCGTAGTTTGTAATATCAAAGTCAATCAACCAATGATCTTGTATCGAATTTCAAAGAGACGCAGTAGATTGTGTTCAGGTGAATAGACGTCCTTCTATTCTATTGTAGGGGCATAATCTAGGTCAATTTGTTCAGCCAATAAACCTCTTGAAACTGACTTGATTAAATTGCGCGCGCCCCCTCTCGGCACAAGTGGGAACGAGGATCAAAACAAACACTTGAAACCTCGTGGGAGACGAAGGGCGAATTTGGCGTGTTGTGACGCTTCAGAAAGACGATGAGGATCCGACGGGGGTTTCTATAGTAATCAGGGCTGAGTGACTGATAATCCGAGTAATAGATTGACCTTCTATCCATGAATTATGCATGGCGTTGTTGATCAGTATTAATCTTCTTCACCTATACAGGCAGGCAGAGATAGTTACCTACTCATTCAATACTATGTGCCAGTGAGCATCGATCAAATAATTAAATATCTACCGGCTATTCATTAATAGAGTTCCATTCATGCAGCATGAGTTGGAGAGCGAATTTTCAAAGAATTTTAACTGATTTGGTGGGTGATTCTCATAGGAAATTTCACGCTGATTCCGAATATACCATAATGTTCCTATGTTTAAGATGGTAATTCACACCAAAAACCTCAAAAAACACGTTTTTTTTTTTGTTTTTTTTTTTAGCGATTTTTGACTCTAAATTTTCAAAATTTGACCCGTTGGAGTAAGTACTCCAAAAATTCTGGCCAACGAACTCATCCTTTCTTTTGATATTATTGACATTTTAAAAATTTTTTTAGGATTTTTTATCTCGATCCCTCGGGCAGATATCGTCTGGAGTGCCACATACACATATAAAAAGTGCTAAATTTCAGGATTCGTTTTAGAATGGTCTGAAACAAATTTCCATGAAGACAATTTTCAAAAATTTGCATTATTTAAATTTTGAACCCATTGCAATAGCTTCATTTTCTTCGAAAATTCGTTAAAAGTAGCAACTTTCTGGGTACTTATTCACCAAATTTAGTAAGTAGAAGTTGGATATTTCGGATGAACTATTCCTATTTTCACTCTTGAAACTTCGTTGTTAGAACTGGATTGCCCCATAGGCTTGTTTAATTCTGGAATAAGTTGAAAATAGAAGTTATTTTTTTCATTATTTAGTGCCCATATGTGAAGTTCATATTGTATATAATTAACATTATTATTAGAGTATTAGTTGAAATATAAAGACGGCAAACTCATTGGACGGTCCAGGGAGACCACGATGATAGCATGTCTCCTTGTATAAAACAGAACTGTAAGAATTACTTATTTTGAAATAAAATCGTGTTTTCATTCATTCATTCTACTTAACCCTGATACGAGCACATTCGTATCTCCTCCTTCCCTAGTTTTGCCCCCAAAAGAATGTGGCCATACGTTGTAAATTCCTGCTCCTCCATGATTGTTAAACGTAAAATCCAAATGTTCGCTAAACTACAGAAGAAAATTCTTTCGAAGGTCACCATTTTTCTTTTTATTCGAGAAAGAATCAAAACTTTGTTCTTGCTTAAATCTCGTTTTTTGATAAAATTGTCTCTTTCAGTCTCTGATTTTTGAAGGCTCCTTACTGTGAAGCTCAACGTTCTATTCGATATCGTTATCTCGACTAAATGTCTCCTGTGAATCCATCGAGTATTTTAATAACTCGTAATAAATTACCGACATTTCTCGCCAACATGACTGATGGTTGCACTCGCTTAATAATCCATCTTTTCCCCTCATCCTCTAATAATTTTATTATAAAGAGGTGAGTGAATCTACAATGCAGCTTGAAATGAATAGAGTTGGTGGTCTTTGAAAAGCTCTCTTTTTCTTCATTATCCGCGAGGATTGGTGATTAATTATTTTCGGCTTTTGTTCCCTTTTAATTGATTTATGATCCTCGAGTCTAGTAGGAAGACACCGTTCAACGTACCCCAACGTACAATAGGATGGTGGAACTGACGTTATTTGGTCTGCCCTCAGTTCCAAGGAGTGGTTTATTTTGGAGCTTTGTGGATTATTTATTTTCTGGGCTGCCCCTCTGAGGAGAGTGCAATGTTGTAACCCTTGGCCTTCTTGACCGTCGGTTACGTAACTTAATCAAGAAAGAGCCGTGCCACAAGTCCGGAAGAGTGTGGATATCTCATGGTTGTTCTGCCTATCAAATCAGCTCAGTGAATAAAATAATATCCCACATAATCCCAAATATTGCCATTATAAAAATCCTCGAATTTGGAATTTACCAAAGTAATCGCTCGGGGTTATTCGAAAAATATCTCAAGATTAGGAGGTTGTTTCCTTACCAATATTCCATCCCAACCCTATTTTAGACGAGTTCCTCTGTTTTTGAGGAATCGATATTTCATATTGTGAACCTTTTAGGGAAGTTTTGGAGAAAATTCAGCTATAGCAATGGCTTCAAAATTTGTATACTTAATGTAAAATTTTAAAAATTGTCTCCATGGAAATCTACTAGCACATCCAACTCATATTTTAGTAATGTTTGTGAGTTGAATGAATTTTTCCAAATGATCATTGCTCAAATTTACCTCAATTGATCACTAGCTCGACAAAATATGGTTTTGATATGCTGGTATGTCCAAAAATTCACTATTTTTATCGAAAAAACAATTTTTTATCAGTCGAAATGATTCGGAAGTGTCACTATTCAATTCAGCGTGAAAAACTACCTGGAAAACGATACCTAACTCCTCAAGTCATGGTCAGGTCGTCAACACCTTAAAACACTCGATTTACTTGGAAAACACACGTTTTTCGCATAAAAACTCGATTTTCTCAAAAACATTTTTCCTAAAAAACATAAAAACTGACTATACAGTTGGAAAGCTGAGGCTTATGCGCATTTTTTAGGCTTACAGGCTATAACTTACCTATCACTAGAATTGTGGGGGTCTAATGAGCATCTGAAAAACAGGCAGTTTTCAAGATTTGTCGAAATAAACATTTCGGGCTCACTTTTCACCCTTAATTTCCCTTCAAAAAATGTTTGTTTGAAGCTGAGAAGACGGGAAATTTAACGCTCTTTCCCACGATGTACTCTTATTTGGTTTTACTCCTCAAATTAAGGGAGTTAAGGCCTTTTCAGTGACCAAAGGTCGAAAACACGAAAAAAATCTTAAAAGTGAAAAAACTCAGGTTTTTAGTGGTTTAAGATAAAAATTGTAGGGGGCACTTTTTGTTGTAAATTACCTGTAGAACACGTGGGAGAAGTTTTTCGGATCATAAGTGAGACACCCTGTAATTATGTATGTATGTACTATGTGTCACTCAAGACGATATCTGACCCTAGAATCTATAAGAGAAATCCTAAAAAATTCAAAAAGTAAATAATAACGTATCTAAAGAAAATCTGAGTACGTTGGAAAGAATTTTGAGAGTACTCCAATGGGTGGAATTTTGAAAAATAAGGGTCAAAAAACGTGTTTTTTGACGTTTTTGTTGTGATGTAACATCTTAAACATAGGAACATAATTATGGTATATTCGGAATCAGCGTGTAACGTGTGATTCTTTGAAAATTCGCTCATGAACTCATGCTGCATGAATGGAACTTTTAAAGAATAGTGTAATTTTGGAAAGAAAAGTTCCTCTTTCCTCAAGGCCAAAGTTGAGTTCGACCTTCGGATTGATCTCAATTCGAATTGAACATTCTAAGGGAACAAACCTGAGGTAGCAGAAGGTTTCCCTTCTCATTCGCAGAGTTCAGCATATTCAATTTGATAGCAACTTGCTCAGGCAGTTGGAACAGGATCCAGATCTTATGAGTAGGTTGCGTTACCCACAAAAAACACGTATTCGCTTTTGAAACAAAAAAATCATGGAGGTTTTGAACAGTATGCACAACTGGAATTTGAACCAACGAAGTTAAACCAACAATGTATTAAAATGTAGGAGAAGGTTGGTAGGTACAAAAAAAATCATACGATGGTAATGCGAGCACGGGGAATCGTAAAGGAAGAGCACACGTTGAAGGTATCGATCAGGACTATAAATCAACACAATGAAGAGATACAATAAGAGGACGACGCGGCCTTGGCTTGTTTTATGCCTCTTTTCCTGCTCTGTTCCCTCTTCAGCCGCCATTTATATAAGTAATCGCTTCATACGTGGTTCGACTCCTTCATGAGGGCAGAAGATGATATACGGCACCCACTACGTCTCAATCGAAAGGTGTACGTTACAGGCGACTCCATGATATTTCACGGTGGAAACTGCCATTTGATTATGTAAGGGAACTTAAATCCTTCCAGTCCGGAAATATGGAGAGGTTAGAGTTACGTACCTAATTTTTAGCGAAGTTAGGAGAGAATTGAGGTATTAACCTAAGAGTTACTAAAGAGCATTAATAATTAATAACAATAATTTCTAGAAGTCGAGTGCTATGTTCAATAAGATAGAGGCTCCATCTGGAGAGTCACCATTCGATTCAGCGTGAAATTTTTTTTGTCGAAAACGATATCAAACTCTTCTAGCCATGATGGTCAAGTCGTAAACACTAGATTTCCTCGAGAGAGAAAAACCGACGTTTTTTCGCATTCAAACTTGGTATTAGCGAATTTTTGAAGAAAATGAAGCTATTGCAATG
>JAEMON010000014.1:16207955-16218236 GCA_030264115.1 Lygus lineolaris | reverse complement strand
CGCTCATCAACTCATGCTGCATGAATGGAACTTTTTGTTGAATAAATTGAGTGAGCACTTCTGGACCGTACCAATCAACCAGCCCAAATTTCATTAGATCGGCATTTAATCGAGGGTAAAAGTATATAACGACTGGCCTGGTGTTAATAGGCAAGCTTCAGTTAGGTCAGCAGATACCTATTTTGGTACGAGTTAAGTACTTGAAATCACCATAATTATTATCGGGTAGATGATGATGTTGACAACGTAATAACCTCAACCGCGGTCACATGCATAATTTACCAACACCGCGCAATTTGTTATTGATGCGACCGCGACGGGGTCTGTTGATTGAAACTGTTCGCCCTCGAGGCGGTAATCAGAGCTGAATAAACAGACTAATTCATTAAGGAAGTACCGGAATAGGCATAATTGATTCGCCTAATGTAGGAACCGTAGATGTAAGTAAAAAAAAAAAAAAAAAAAAAACATTAAAAGGGATCACCCGTTGAAACATTTCGTTTTATTGTGGTAAATTGGGTACCTATGTGAATGAGTAGGTTACCAGTCGAAAACGACTCTGCTGAGGGCTCTTCAATGTAATGAAGAAAACACACGTTGGGGCTCAATTGTTTTATAGCACATAGCTATACCATGGTAGCATAGCTACCAGTTTCTTTGGGTAACTCGCCAACTTCATCAGGCTACATAAAAAAGCAAGCGTTTTCTCATAATCGGTACAACGACAACAAAATTGCAAATAATATTATCTAATAGGTACTAAAAGAGCTAACAGTGCATGAAAAACACAACAACCAACCACAAGAAAACAAGTCCCTCTCTGGAAACCGCAAAGCCATTGACAACATGACACCCACACCTAACAATGACCTCACAACCAACCAGGCACAGGACACCTTAACTCATACACTACATTCCTTATTTACTCTTGTGACGTGACAATTGACGTCCAAATATCCGGGGAAGATCCTACTTCCTCGCAATGGATCCACCCTCAATGGTGTAGCAAAAATGGCCTGTCAACATTTAAACCCAGGCTCAAGACCCACCCATCATCAAGCATGTACAACTGAGGTGTGCACCCACACATAGGTATCATATTACCCTTAGCATATTCAAGTATGTACTTCCAACACTGACACTAGGGCACTGACGCAGATTGGTCCTGAGTTTACTATCAATTGGTGTCTGTCATCAAAAACTTGCAGTCTCGAAACAACACCTAAACTGTAATGGTGTAATTCACCCCTGGAAATCAGATTCCACTTGACCAACCCTCCACCAAAGAGGACTAAAGTTACCCAAAACTCACTGAACAAGGGGGTACATCTGCAAATTATAGGATGGTACGAGTAAATACTCATTCCTACCAAGTAAACAACCAGAAACCCAAAACACACGTCCTGAGGATCCCAGAGTTTTTGTATACACCTATGTACCTACTTCTTCAAGTGCCTTGGCCATGGAGGAAATTGGCAATCAATAGTTGGTCCAGTACAATAGGTCCTTATCATTAACCGATAATGGTTTTGAAAAGCAAGGATGAACCGATCCTGCCACTGGCAGGATTCTTGAGCCAGGATATGATTATGTTCTTCTTTAGCCGACAGCTTCGTTGCCCAATTTTCCCCAGAACGACCAACTGCAGAAAACTATTGTCACTTTACTTATTATTTTTGAGATACTTATTTGTTATTTCGTAATAATAAGATAACCACTATTGATTTGGGGTTTAGGCCGTTTCTGGGCCACAGTATTATGCAAAGAATCGACCAATTACAATTAGGCGAATGAGTTGATGATTATGCCTCATGAAAGATCATTCCTCTCAGTCTTCACATTGCACGGAACAGAAAAAAAACTTACCACCTATGCAGCATGACTTGATGAGCAACTGTACAAAGAATCATTTTAACCGATTTGGAGGGTGATTCTTAAATAGGAAATTTTGTGCCGATTCTAAATATTTATACCATAGGTATGTTCCTATGTTTAGGATAGTAAATTACACCAAAAACCTCGAAAAACACGTTTTTTGACCCTTAATAATTATCAAAATTGACCACTCAGAGTACGCGGGGCTTGATGTTTCAGATAGTAGTAATACTCGTATTCACAAACCCCAAATATACGGTGTTGGACCCTAAACATTCAAATTTTTTTATTATTATACTTCCCAGAGTACTCCAAAAATTCTGGTCTAGGAATTCATCCTTTCCTTTTATATGACTGATATTTTGGATTTTTTTTCTTTTTCTTTCAGAGCGTACCTACCTAGGGTGAGATATAGCCTGGAGTGACACAGTCGTATATAATTCCGAACATCATAGATATAAACACTATACGAAAACGTGTTCAACTTCAGGAATTGTTTTAGAATGGTCTGAACGAATTTCCATGAAGAAAAATATCAAAAAGTTTGATGCCCTTTCAATACCTTCATTTTTTTTTTTTTTGAAAATTCGCTAAGTAACAAATTAATAGAGCATACTTGATAATCCTTAGATTATGATGAATATGTACAGACGGTCAAAATGATACCATTTAAACGATGAAGGATGGCACTCTTTTCCGCTCAAGTAATAGGATATAGCGTCGTTGAAGATGCAACATGTGCTAACTTATATTTTGGGCAAAGTAAGATTACTATGCAGGAAGAAGAGCAATGTAGTGCCACGTCGATCTATGAAGTTAATTTCAGCAAAAACTCAACAGAATGCGCTCAAATCGCAAAAAATTATAACATGTGATATCTGATAATGGAAGATGCAGCCTCAGCAACTCAGTTTTTTGTTTTGTCTCTCCTGAAAAGTTGCCAAAAGTCAGTTAGCACGAGTGGCATCTTCAACGACGATAGGAACCTTGACTTACTATGTACTCGATACGTCAATATTCAACAGAGCATTACGAGCACGATAACCTTGATTGGCTATTAGTGTACCTACACATTCAATTTGATTAAACCCACATTTCCTGGTCTGATCCATTATTCGTCCGAAGCTCGCAAATTGATTCGTGCGTGCGGGTGTCAGGTGAGAAGAAATCCAAGAGATTATGATGGATGGGGACAGGTCCGCATGCATGTATAGTTCTCTCCCAGTCCCCAGTTTTTCAGCCGAAGATAGAATGATGGATCGCGTTTCACAACTGAGCCCTCGAAAGGTGATTTGTACGGTAGTAAACCAAGGGGAAAACGTTGGATATCATACCGACGTAACTCCTATAGGACAGCCACTTGAGTGAAGTGGTTCATTATATGCTGTGGAAGTAAATCAACTTCCATGGTTCTGGGCAGGAAAATATGGATCCATCAAGAGTACCTTTTCATTTACCAATTTTTTCTCCAAAACCAGCTAATGTGATTCTGTTAGGTACCCACCCACGTATTTGTAATTATTATTGTTGTGCTTATTTTTCCCATGATAAGATACTACAGAGTGTTGATAACATCGAGGGCGAAAGATAGCTCCTGTATATATACCTTACCTGCATCAGACTTTTTACTTACTTATATATCTATATCCATTTCCTTGTGAAATTCTTGAAAAATAGGTTTAAAAAAAAAGTTCCATTCAAGCAGCATGAGTTGACGAGCGAATTTTCATAGAACAATTTTAACCGATTTTGTGGGTAATTCTTATAGGAAATTTCACGCTGATTCCGAATATACCATGTGTTCCTATGTTTAACAATAATTTCAACAATAATTAAGATTAAAAAGATAAGATAGATAAGATTAAATTTTTAACAATAATTAAGTAATTTACACCAAAAACCTCAAAAAACAAGTTTTTTTGCGATTTTTGACTCGAAATTTTCAAAATTTGACTCCTTGAAGTGATCCGAAAATTCTGGCCAACGAACTCATCCTTCCTTCTGATATTATTGACATTTTAATTTTTTTTTTTTTTGGATTTTTTATCTCGATTCCAGGGTCAGAGATCGTCTGGAGTACGTAAATTTAATTTTGGAAAATTTTCTTCATGGAAATTCGTTTCAGACCATTCTAAAACAATTCCTGAAATGTAACACTTTTTCATAAGAACATATGAAAAAAATGAGAAAATTGCATTACTAAAATTTTGAAGCCATTGCAATAGCTCCTTTTTCTTCGAAAATTCGCCAATATCTCGCGATTTTCTCCATAATTACTCTAGGGTCTACATAATGATGGAATTCATAATACAAATACGTACTCGTGTAGTCAGTATTTTTACATAAGTAGGTACCTACAAATGATATCAACAGCCATTTCTAATGTACAGGAAAATACTCAGATCGATACCAGGGGTAAATAAACAGCGTAGGAGTTTTGCTGTAAACGACACAAAATTGGGAACTGATGTACTACGAAGAGCTGTTTTTGGTCACAAGGAGCAGATGGGGTCCCCAGATTTGCCCACAACAGTGAATAAAGTCGATTGTGAAGCCTGGGTTCTTTGTACTCGATCAGGAGGGTAGAGCTGAAGCTATTTTTTCCCGTGCCAATGCCATTTTATTCCTTCCTTTCAGTTGATTTTCGAGTACACGGATAAACTCTTTGGAGGCACATCCTTTATTTATGGGGTTCTCCGCGCCGGAAAAACCGTCAAGTAGTTTGGTTTAAACAGTGAGGCTTTCTGGGGAGTGAACAGAGTCAATACACGAGGTTGGAAGAGCAGGGAGTATTTTAAATGTTTCACTTTTCAGACCAAAATAACCAGATTTTCAGATTTCAAAAAATGTATAATTAGACTGAAAGTTTATTACACCGGTAAAGAGTTGTAGAAGGTTCACAATAAATTGAATTAAATTAAATGCCTTGTCGCAATAAATAACTGCAGAAGAAACAAAACAAAACGCACAGGAGCAGAGGGAAGTATAGTGCAGCAAAGTAAATTAAAGAAAACATTAGTGAATTAGCTTAAATACATTAATATTAACTGAAATATTCACTAAAATAATTTTACCTTAACACCCCGCCTGGAATCTCACTATTGACATTCGAACTATTTACCCACCCCTCAGTTCTCAAAGCCCAGAATTATACTGCTACATTATAAATATTGTATTCCGCTTAGTCAAACAGACAGAGCTCGGATGTTGAGCAGGTCGCTCCAGAAACAAAAGATTCTCCACAACATTTGTGCTGTGGGATGCCTCAATAAAGATTATCCCTCTTTCAGGGCTTAACAACTCAGGTAACCACTGAATTGTAATATTGGGAAACAGTGGGCATACAAACCAAATATGGTAAAGATCCCTCATCACCCCGAGATTGCATTACTAAGGAGCATTGAGCTTCAATTTACAGTTTCCATATTTGACTGAACAAGAGTATTGCCCAACCATTCGGAGCTGAACAAACAGCCTATTGCGATGCACAGGTTGTCACGGTGCACCATGGAACTCCCTCTTCCTCCATACCATGAGCAACACGCAGTAGTTATGGCTGCACGATCCATTCGTCTTCCATGCTCCATGCTGGTTCCTACTTTTAACTTCTATTGTAGAGTGGATGTCTGGAAGTTCACTTCTCCACCACTAGGGAGCGAGGGCTGGCAGGTTTGCCTCCTCCAGTAATTAACAGACTTCTACTATGACCATTGCGTCGTGAGTACCTACATCAAACCTTCTATCCTTTCTCCATTTTTACCTACCTCGTGGTATTTCATATTTTCATTAATTCTTTTTTCTCTTAGTGGATACTTAGCTTCAGCATCACATCCATCTGGTAATTCCATTCATTTCTATATTTATTTATATTGATTTGAGCAGAGTAATAGGTAGGATTCTATCCTAAACTCTCATTCAATTATAATATTTTCTTTCTCCTCATTTTGACTTCTTGACTACTCATATCCTTCCTCCAAAACAAGGGTATTATTCTTTTCTCAATTTTACTGAAATTTAGTGGTGGCAGCATTATATTTTAGGTATTCATCAAGTAAAACGTAGGATAAATTGAAATACGGATAGGCCTCCACTAAAAATCAGTAGTCCTCATCTGTTACACAGTTATCCGTACCTATACAAAACATAAACCGTTGCAATAATATCAATATTTTATATTTTGATAAGAGATTTTCTTTTTGTTCTCAGATGAAAGTAATTCTGATAGTTTTTTTTTAAATGTAGTGGGAAAATAGTTTTTTTTTTTTTTTTTTTTTTCCCTACGCCGAGCGTTTACGGCTCTTCGGCCATTAGCGGAAAATAGTGAAAATACCATGAAAGTCGATGGCTCTGCAGACCGCATTTCACCTTCACTCTTTCCCATAGGGCATGGTCAATCGAATTTTAGCTCACCTGTAGAAAGAAAAAATTGTTTAAGAAAATTCATTATATCATCAATTTATTGGAAATAGAAAAAAAAAATTGTGATCATGACATGAATCATAATAAAAAACATGCTAAGCGTAGTGGCTCCTGGAAACATTTCATGTTGTTGCTATAGATTCAACAAGAAGTAGGTGTGTAACTAACCAATAGTGAGAAGTGTTTTCAAGCATCAAAGGTAGGACAATCAGCATTTATTTTAGGTATTTATCAAGTAAAACCTAGGGTAAATTCAAATACGGATAGGCATCTACTAAAAATCAGTAGTCCTCATCCATCACAAGGTGCTGCCAGGGTGAAATAGGATTGGGGCTCCACACCAAAAATGTGCAAGAATTTAAGATGTTCGTTGAATGTTGACCTTAGAGCATTCTATCAAAGTCTGGTTGCAAGGGTAGACCAAAATAACCATTCACCTAAAATGGAAAAAATACCAAAGATTGGAAATTTCTTTTTTTGAAGCTCAACCTAATTTTACCGAATAATTATCGAATTTTCGAAGAAAAAGAAGCTATTGCAATGGCTTCAAAATTTAAATAATGCAAATTTTTGAAAATTTTCTTCATGGAAATCCGTTGCAGACCATTTTTAAAACGACTCCTGAAATTTAACACTTTTCTATATGTATATTTATATATTTATATATACATATACATGTGTCACTCCAGACGATATCTGCCCGAGGGATCGAGATAAAAAATCCGAAAAAATTTCAAAATGTCAATATGTAAAGTGAAGTAAAGTAAGCAACCATTTCAGGCTGGATTTTCGTCTGTCTGCCGCTCCCGGCGTCGCAGACGTCATCAGCTGTCCTCCAAAGGGAGGATCAGAATTTGTTTCTGATGATTTCGCTCATGGCTACTCATTGCCTCGCTCCCTTGAGTGGAGAGGGAATCTCCGACGGCCCAACGTGAAAATACTGAGATGTGTGGTCCCAGCCATGCAGGCGGTCACCCATCCAAGTAGTAACCACGCCGCTGAAAGCTTAACTTCGGTGATCTCAAGGGAACCGGTTTATTCCACCAGATAAGGCCGTCGGCACACAAAATTTTAAAATGTCAATAATATCGAAAGGAAGGATGATTTCGTTGGCCAGAATTTAGAGTCAAAAATAGCTTTAAAAAAACGTGTTTTTTGAGGTTTTTGTTGTGAATTACCATCTTAAACATAGGAACATATGGTATATTCGGAATCAGCATGAAATTTCCTATAAGAATCACGCACCAAATCGGTTAAAATTATTCTTTGAAAATTCGCTCACCAACTCATGCTGCATGGAAGGAACTTTTTTAAACTTATTAGGCAGATAGGCTCTTCTTCGGTAAATTGTGCGCTGTTTTCAGATTTAAGAATTATTTTCGCCCACCTGTCTCAAGTTTTTAACCATGCAGTTCGCTTATATTGACGTCAGCATGGTAAGTTATTGTTCTCAAGTTTCAACTCTGACGGCTCGTAATCTTTACCGGTTGACGGACGTGTATGGCCGAGAGCAGGAATAGCGGCGTGACTCACAGGGGGTTTGACCGGACCAGACCATCTTGAGAAGAGCAACATCTTGAGCGTCGAAGAACCTGGAAGTTCATTAGGGACGACCCTTCCGAAGCAAAGTCAATGTAAAAGGGTCGTCAACGAGAGAGACACCCTAAGAATACTGATCCTGGTTGAGAGGATACGATTATTGGAATCTGGGAGAAAAAAACTGATGCAGTCAGGAAATGTGATTTGAGGTGAATTTTTCAAATTGGTAGGTTTCTGATATTTTAGTCACATTTTTATATATATTTTAGACATTTACTCACACATTTTTTCGTTATATTACATAGGTATCTATTACGTCAACAAAATATGCATTTTTGTTTTAAAAGTTTTTTAAAAACCCAGTCCCGTTAGTTTATTACTGCAGCACCTAGGAAACAGCAATTGGAAATTCCAAGCTATGGGTGAAAAATTTCTTTGTTGGAAATATTTCCAGGAATATTCCCAAATATAAATTCCCGGGAATTTGCCCATCACTGGGTCTCCCACTTCTGGAACCACGAAACTTCAGGGGATCGAGTTTATGAGAGCTAGTACATGAGTTAGTTAGACATTTTTGTTTTTAAAAGTTGTTTAAAAACCCAGTCCTGTTAGTTTATTACTGCAGCACCTAGGAAACAGCAACTGGAAATTCCAAGCTATGGGTGAAACAGCACAGAACTATTTTATCTGCTAAAAAAAAATCCACGTACAAATTCAATCCTTGGGAATATTTCCAGGAATACCTATTTCCCAAATATAAATTCCCGGGAATTTGGCCATCACTGGGTCTCCCACTTCTGGAACCACGAAACTTCAGGGGATCGAGTCTATGAGAGTTAGTACATGAGTTAGTCAGACATTTTTGTTTTTAAAAGTTTTTTAAAAACCCAGTCCTCTTAGTTTATTACTGCAGCACCTAGGAAACAGCAACTAGAAATTCCAAGCTATGGGTGAAACAGCACAGAACGATTTTATCTGCTAAAAAAAATCCCTTATAAATTTCTTTGTTGGGAATATTCCCAGGAATATTCCACAAATATAAATTCCCGGGAATTCGGCCATCACTGGGTGTACCACTTCCGGAACTACGAAACTTCATGGGATCGAGTAAATGAGTTAGTAATTTACAATAAAAAACTCGGCGCTGCGCGCCTCGCCAGGGGGCAAGCCCCCTGGACCCCGGGATGCTTACCGTTTAGAGCCTAAGGCTAAAATTCGAGAAACATGGAACATGCTTTGGGAAGTGTAGTCCATGGCTAAAGCATGTTCCATGTTAAAAAAAAAATATTAAAAAAAAAAATATAAGAAAAAAAATGAAAATAAAAATATAACATAATACGAAGTTGGGAACTAGCCCAAAATGGCATCTCCTACTCTTAGCACAGACCTGTGGCTCAGTCACAATCGGAAGTTGGGGACTAGCCCAATAGGAAGTTGGGAACTAGCCCAAAATAAATTTCGTCACCCATCCGCGTCACCCATTCCGCGTTACCCATTCCGCGTGACATTTTTGGGAGGTGTAGTCCATGGCTAAAGCATGTTCCATGCTAAAATTTCTTCGACAGTTTTTTATTCAACCCCTGTTTTTCGGGAGTAAGTCGGTATTTTGGATTTTAAGATTTTTTTTTTTTTTTTTCATTTTTCATATAGATATAATCTTCTGTGTATAATTCCTCTGTGACGTCAAAGTTCGTGACATGAATGTACATTTTGCGTGTGTCAATTCGAGGTACATGCCGGCCAACTCATGCGATGCCTGTCTGGTTCACGGGAAAGAACCGGTCACGTCATGGTTTTCATGAGTCACAGAGTGCGACGTGCGTGTTCCCATTTTCACCTAATCGATACGTGCTGTGTGGGCCTACCAAACGAATCGGAGTCATTTGCATAATAAAAAGAGGAGTAGGTATCTTTGTATGGACGTCAGGAGATTTGCCTTTATAGGCCGCGCGTCAATTGAATGCTATTTTCCGACGTTGTTTTCTATTTTCACGCGGGCTCCAGACTTTGAATAGCTGCGAATATCGGCTTATCGAGATCCTGTGATTGAAGAACGTCGGTGAGTATCTCTGGGACAACTCCACACGATATGATCACTAAAATAGCCTGAGGACCCCGCAAAAATTGTACGTAACGAAAATGTATTCACGGAGTTTTTCAATGGAACTCACAGAGAATCATTTTGGATATCCTTCGATATCGATCGAAGAATCGAGCTAAAAATCCGAAAACATTCCAAAATGTCAATAATATCAAACGAAAGGGTGAGTTCGTAGGCCAGAATTTTTGGAATACCCCAAAGGTTCAAATTTTGATAATTAACATTCACAAATCGCTGGAAAACGCGTTTTTTGTGGTTTTTGTGTAAATTACCATCTTAAACATAGGAACATAATATCGTATAGGTATTCGGAATCAGAGTGAAATTTCCTATAAGAATCACCTACC
>JAEMON010000014.1:16195369-16206955 GCA_030264115.1 Lygus lineolaris | reverse complement strand
TCTTTTGGACTGTCCCGGGACTACTTTTTCAGCATTACTTCCCAGATAAGCTGAGTCGAAAATGGAGCTCTCAGATCAACTCAGCTGAGTCGAAACTCATTGCCGTATCCTAATTTTCTCCGACGATCGAAAATTTCGTGTTTTTGGCACATGTTCGTGAAAGCTGAAAAATGGATAACTCTCCCGCCTACCTGGTAGGGATGAGCATTATCATCTGAGGAACCTATAAGACGTAGAAAAGCTGATAATTGGGACGTGAGGTTTTCAAAGGTCCGTGAGGTCCACTCTTTTAACACAAAACTAATTTATTGAGGGATACAGAAGGAAACGAAAAAATGGACGGAAAAATTCGTACCCGTACATATTTTCCATTCTACTCTTTTTCGCCACCAAAATACTAAAAATAAAAATAAATAAAATGAATCCACCAACCTCCCAGCGCCTTCGTTAACCAGCTTATACGTGCTTTCCTATACGTGGTGTTACAAATGAAATAGGGTGAGCCCATCATTGATTCTGAATGGTGATTCGGTAAGGCTGGTGGTTGTAATTGAAATGTAACAGAGCATTCCTAGAGTTGCGTCAGATGAGGGCGCCTGCATCGTCGAGCGTTTTCTACCAGCGTCGATTCCAACTGACGAGCCAAACATTTAGTTGAAAAATAGCACCCATTAATTGAAAATAATAAACCTTATAGGCCCAGCCTAGCACGGGACGTGCCAGTTTTCGTGCACTGAAAAATTCGACTGATAGGTCATTTTAGCGTGAAACTTTACGCAGAATCAATACAAATTCGTTTCCTACCGAAAATGAGCTCAAAAATCAATACAATGCGGTTGATAACGAAAATGAGCTCACAGATCAGCTGATGGGTCGAAAAATGCGGTCACTAATCAACTGAGACGGAAATAGAGCTCACAAAACTGCTTAGTTGAAAATTGAGCTCAAAGCTCGTAGTAGGTACCCAATTTGTGTGTCAATACTCAACAGAGAGTTTGTTTATCTTCCTGGTTTGGAGAAAACTTCGAATAAAATCCCAGCTGTTTGAATGTCACTTTCATACGTGACACTAAAAGAACAACAGAAGAAGAATGTGCTGAGATAGCATCGGGATCAGTAAAAAAAAATAATTAATTTGGATAATGGATTAATAATAATTAATAAATTCAATTGATTATTTAATTAAGTTAATTTGATTTTGACTAATCAGGAGCTCAAACAACGTTGTTTTTGGAGAGTTGTTGTTTTGCGTTTTGTTTGGTTGTCATCTTGGACGGGGTTTGGCCAAAGACAGACACCCTTTTCAACGTCACATTCCATAAGACTTCAATATGGTTTCTATTAACCCAGTACCTTTAAGAAAAAAAAGAAGATAAAATTGATGACAATTCCTCAATATTCCACCACTATTCCGGATGTCAGGCGAATCATTTCGATGTAAGTAAATCCGTTTTGGTTAATTTAACCCTTTTTGGCGGAACAAAAAAAAAAAACACAACGAACCCCGCCAAAAAAAGTTCCTCGGGCAAGATAACAGCTCAAATGGAAGCTGGGGTTTCAAATTAATTGAAAGCGGTTTTTATTGCTGACGGTAGAGAAAAACGTGGGAGAGATTATTAAAAAAAACCGGTCGGAAAAATCATTTCACCGCGGAGTTTGGACCGCTGATTAAGCTGAAATTATTCTATATAGCAAAAATAATGTTGACAGTGAAGAGAATTCAAGTCAAGAATGGATAATACAGGTATGAGCTCTATCAACAATATGGTTATATATAAGATTATAATTATATTTTATTCTGATCATACCAAAAAGACCCATTGCAATGAATCTTTTCAGCAACCAAACAAACCCACCTTCGCAAAATAAAACAGTGGTCATAACCATCAACCGATGTGGTTGACAATCTAATGGTTAACCAATGTCCACCCTACCTATGGTACTTTTTAAACCATGAGCTGTCGTTAGGAATAGCCTCGATCATGATGAAAGAGGAGATCTGGAAGACTCCACCAGGTCCTATGTTTCTCTCAGGCTGATTGAATTATCATCAATTTTTTTAAAAAGATAATTGACCGTAAGACTTAATAGGATTATTGGGCATAAATACTCAATAGTCTTATTGGCGATAGTACCTACTTAATAGAATTACAACCATAATAATTAATAGGTTTATGAACCATGATACCTAATAGTATTATTGACCATAGCATCTACTTAATAGAATTAATGACCATGATACTTAAAAGAGTTATGGACAATAATACTTAATAGGGTTATTGACCATAATACTTAATAGGATTATTGACCATAATACTAAATAGGGTAATTGACCTTAATACTGAATAGGCTAATTGACCATAATACTTGATAGGATTATTGACCATAATACTAATAGTATTACTGGCCATAGTACCTACATAATATAATTAGAACCATAATAATTAATGGGGTTATGTACCATAATACTTAATAGGATTACTGACCATAATACTAAATAGGGTTATTGGCCATAATACTAAATCGGGTTATTGACCATAATACTTTATAGGGTTATTGGCCATAATACTTAATAGTCTTATTGGCCATAATAGTAACTACTTAATAGAATTACAACCATAATCATTAATTAATTTTAAGTATGTTGATCGTAGAGTAAAGTAGTGATGGAATTGTTGAGGGTCGATCAATGAAAGAAATGGGTGCCAACGTTTCGGAGAATTTATTTCTCCATCTTCAGGGCATGAATCCTTCAAAGGCAGTGGAAAGTATGACGGTGCGTACTATTTCACCAGCATTGAGAGACTCTCATTGAGAAGTCTCTCAATGCTGGTGAAATAGTACGCACCGTCATACTTTCCACTGCCTTTGAAGGATTCATGCCCTGAAGATGGAGAAATAAATTCTCCGAAACGTTGGCACCCATTTCTTTCATTGATCGACCCTCAACAATTCCATCACTACTATAATCATTAATAGGGTTATTGACCATATTACTAAATAGGATTATTGACCATAGTACCGACTCAATAGAATTAATGAGCAAGATATTTAGAAGGGTTGTGGTCCATAATACTTAATAGGGTTATTGAGCATAATACTTCATAGGATTATTGACCATAATACTAAATATGGTCATTGACCATAATACTTAATAAGGCTATTGACAATTATAATTAATAGGATTATTGAACATAATACTTAATAGTATTATTGGCCATAGGACCTACTTCATAGAACTACAACCATAATAATTAATAGGGTTATTGACCATAATACTAAATAGGATTATTGACCATAATACTAAATAGGGGTATTGACCATAATACTAAATAGAATTATTGGCCATAATACTTCATAGGATTATTGACAGTTCGACTTTCCGCAATCTGCATAACCTAA
This sequence comes from Lygus lineolaris, assembly GCA_030264115.1. Classification (NCBI taxonomy): domain Eukaryota; kingdom Metazoa; phylum Arthropoda; class Insecta; order Hemiptera; family Miridae; genus Lygus; species Lygus lineolaris. The sequence goes on along the minus strand of JAEMON010000014.1, from coordinate 16,203,553 downwards.
AGAAATTCCGGGTTTCCAACTTTTTCAACAACAACAAAAAATACCGACTTAGAATTCGAGATAATGTGTAAAAATCAAGGGAACCGGGGAGCTCATCTCACATGAGAGAAATAAGTGGGGATTTATATACTCTGCTATTATATCCCTGCTATATATAGATACTCTGTACGTGCTTTGGAGATTCAGAAGAAATAAACTCACTGGGGAAATATGGCCGGCTATGAAAGGTTGTGGAATCATTAAGGTAAACAAGGTAAGGTACATAGGTATACATGTATGAATCTTTGAAGTAGCAATATGAGGTTCTACGTTACCTTGCGTAATAATCAACTTGATAAACCACTTTGAAAAATGTTTGCAATTTTCACCTTCTGCAAATATTTCTTACAGATACATTGAACACCAAAATATACGAACTACCGGCTAAAAAATAAGGGAAGAAATCACGAAGTTCAGAAGGTAGACGCTGAACAAAGAGCGAGAGACAGCAATTCTTTTTGATGTGCTCCTATATTAAAAATTGTATCTTTTTCATGTTTATTAATTTCACGAAGCTGAAAGGATTTATATTTTCCTCCAACGGGGGTATTTTCTTTTCCCAACATTTTCGGTTTTCAACTTCAAATATTAACTTTGTATTTTTCCTTTCTGGGAGGAAATTATTACCTCAACTGGGGAGCTCAAAGGTCACACAGTTTTATTTGAAGGGCGGTTGTAATGAAGAGAATCAAATTGAATCGAAGGCACGAGTCTTCATTATAGTTTGGACGTACCTAGCTTAGACGACGGGTTTGAAACTCTGATTGAATCACTGATCATCACAGCATATCGTACTGATGGGACAGATAGTAGGTACCTATTTAGGTAGGTATTTTATAAAAGATCATGAATTAATCCTACAAAGGGAGGATCAGAATTTGTTCTGATGATTTCGCTCATGGCTACTCATTGCCTCACCCCCTTGAGTGGAGAGGGGATCGCCGACGGCCCGACGTGAAAATACTGAGATGTGTGGTCCCAGCCACTCAGTCGGTCACCCATCCAAGTAGTAACCACGCCGCTGAAAGCTTAACTTCGGTGATCACACGGGAACCGGTTTATTACACCAGATAAGGCCGTCGGCAAAAAAAACAGAGTTTAGAAGGAAGGATAAAGAGGGAAGGAAGGACAGATCTAGGACTCAACCCCGGGCTCAGCCTCTTGGAGGCATGGACTGGATAGCCAGTGGGATACTTAGCAATGTCTACTAGTATCGATGTTGAACTACCGATTAGTATCGATATACACTATCGTTAGACTTTATCAAAACCCTGATCCGAATAATTTTTAAAAACTTTCACTTCTAAATTAATTAGTTTTGAATAGCTGGCGTGATATTCGGCCAATTCTCAAGTATAGCACGTGAATTTTCATTGTTTTTCAACGCTGATTCACGTGGTGCTACCCGCTTCTTGATTTGACTACATTTCCAGAATTTTGCAGTGAGACAAGGCGTTGTGGCTTGGAAATTTCTTTATCACGTCGGGGTAACCAATGTAAGGAGCAGAGGAGACTGAAATAAAGGTGACGACAGTTCTTAATTGAATGCGTGTGTTTCAGGGACTGTGGTCCCATTTCATAGGCACCATATAACCAGTGGAGGGGGGCCCATTGCCCCCTCCACGGCTCAACCAACAATCAGTGGGGAGCAGGAACCTGCCCGTTTCTGGTCCCCACAACTAAATAAACTAAAAAATTTGATTCAAGACCATAACTACATTAGTTTTCAGTATGTTATTCACTCAATGATATAATCATGTTTTTATACATTAATACATGGAACCTGCTAAGCGCCGCAGTCACTTATTGGTGAACTTTTTTTTTTTTTTTCAAATCTCGAATGGTCCAGCTAAACTGTAGATCAAGCCAGTTTGATGGACACACTGTATACTGTGTGGACTGTATCGTTGATTGATGTCTTTACCGACAGGCCTACAGTCAACACTAATTCTTCAACATTCTCCCCCAACACCTGGTTTTTATCTAGTCAATCCCCGACTTGACAAGGTGTTATCATTTTTTATGAACTCACAATGGGATGTCCGGCCCACGTCCTTTTTTTCTCATTCTACGGACAATTACATCAATTGATAGACTCCGGCGGTTACAACAAAGGGCTTGGAAGTCCGTCAGTCGTACATGAACTCATATGAACGAGAGGTGAACAGATTTTCCACTGCCAATGATACGAGATCTCATGGAGAGTTGACTATTGGTGAGTACCTCCAAAGATTTATAACGATCCTCAATATCTTTAGATTGGATCCTCAACTTACTTAGATAGCTTCTCAACCCAAAATCGTAGTGACAGGAGAACAATTCACATTTTAATTAAATTCACCAAAAAATACCTACTATCATTCTTTTCAGAAACCTTTTGAATCGAGCACGACGATAACAACATTTTACTATATCTATCTTAAAATTTCATGATTGAAACTATAGGCGTAAATACCTACTTAGGTACATATTTAAGTATATAGAACAATAAACGCTGCATATTATCATACATAACGACTCATTACTTTCCCTAAATTGAGAACATTACTGATGTATACGAAACTTCAAAAGATTAAAAACCACCAAATTTTGAATGAATAATGTTCAGGATCGTATGAAAAAATTCGAATAATTACCACCTCTGACACTCCCTATGGACGGATATTTTTCTTCGATTTTCGGTTATCGTGGAACCATCAAATTTTAGCTTAAAATGTTTTTCTTCTTGCATAATAAAGCTTTTCTTCTTGCACATAATAAAGCAATAATAATATTAAAGCTTAATGTTTTAAAAAAGGCAATTGTCCGTATTAATTTGCTTTCAGATTTCTACGGCAAGAATGAGGACAAAATTTACCATCACATTTCTGACTTGGTTGGTAGGAATTTCTGATTGCTTGGACGTTGATGATGTATCCGATATCAAGACAGCGAAAAAGAGTGAATTAATCAGTTTGAAAACGTTTGAGGTCCCAGCAGGAGTCACATTGGAATTGACGAATTTGCTACCCGGTACTGTGGTGGAATTCGACGGAATACTGACATTCGGATATTGCGAGTGGGCAGGGCCTTTGATAAAAATTTCGGGCGTGAATGTTAGTGTAGTTGGCAAACCTGGGAACTTGATAAACTGCGAAGGAGAACGATGGTGGGATGGCCTTGGGACCAATGGCGGCAAGGTCAAACCGAAATTCTTCGAGATGACCCTCAACGATTCTACAGTGACAGGACTGAACGTGAAAAACTCACCTGCGCACGTGTTTTCCATTAGGAACTGTAGTAACGTTAACGTCACTCATGTGAAAATCGATAACTCGGAAGGTGACGTAAAAGGTGGCCATAATACAGATGGTTTTGACGTGAATTCGCAGAACGTTCGTATTTCAAATTGTTGGGTTCATAACCAGGATGATTGTTTAGCGATAAACATGGGAAGCGATGTGGTTTTTGAGGACACTGTGTGTGTAGGCGGGCATGGCATTTCAATTGGTTCCATTGGATTCAGACCGAATAACATTGTGGAACGGGTAACAGTGAAACACTGCGAAGTAATCAATTCAACAAACGGAATAAGGATCAAAACAAAAACCAACGCCACTGGGTGGGTGAATGATGTAACTTATGAAGACGTACTCCTTAAAAACGTGAGCCAATACGGCATTCTAATTCACGGAAACTATCAAAATGGAGTGGGGAACATGAAGGAAGATCCGACCCCTGGTGTTCCAATAACGAATCTGAAAGTTGGAAACGTTCGAGGAACAGTTGATCCAATGGGAACAAACGTTTACGTTGCTGTAGCTAATGCCTCAAACTGGACGTGGACCAACATTGAAGTCAGTGGCGGCAGTATGGAAAGCACTTGCCAAGGCATACCTATAGAAGTGAACACTAAAATATGTGAACAGAAATAATACTAGCATAATCGATTAATTTAGTATACATAATCAAACCTAAAATAAATATGTTTTATTCTATAATAATAATAATGTAGGAAGTAGGTATTGCGCAAAACATAACTTGATGCAGCATTTCACTTAATGGAATCAAACGAAACACATGGAGAAACTTAAAGGTTGACCTAACCCTTAATGTAGAGAGTTCCTAGTAGATCCGATTGCTTGGAAACAGCGTGGTATCTTATCAAAGGACACTACTGCGCATGCCCAGAACTCGGTGATATCGTATTGTCGATACCACCGTCGTATAAATAAGGTGGTATAAGTAAATACGATCCGGTTTACCGGATCTGATCAATCGTATTGTAGTATCGTATCTATATGTAAGCTACTATCCTGGTAACAGTTTTGTTTTCCTGCACCCTAAGAGATAACCTTATGCCTGTTAAGTTGAAGTCGAGGGACTTAAACGAGTTTTACAACCAACTCCACGACCGTTCCATCCATCATCCAAGTTCCTCGATGTCTAGTACCACGCCGATGGAACTTCTCTGTGGCCACGGACCCAGGAAAACTGTACGACGACGACAAACCTGGAAACGCGTGGAAAGCAACTGCATGGGATAGCCGTGGGCTGGGTTCAATGTGCGGTACCTGATTCAAAACTGTGTTTCACATTATTTCCCACCCCTGGGCTGGGCGTGTGCTGGGTTCAATTTGCGGCCTTAGGCAGTAATGTCCGTGGAGCAGTTCATTGGAAAGGGAAGTACGGCGTTGTAGCCAAAGAGTTTAGAGAGAAGGACAAAGATGGCACATCACGGTCAGCCAATGGGAGCTTTTGAATAAAGTAATCCCTACGAGGCGGAGCCTAGAGTCATACTGGAGGGGGATAACCTAGACCCTTATAAAGCTCATTTCAAGTCCGACCTCCGCCACTGCTGATAGGGTTCCCATAAGTCCATTTAATTTGTTAAATTATATGAATTTGAGTGGAATAGGGACGATTATCTGATATTATCACGCCAGATAATCAAAACTAATCAATTAGGAGTGACGGTTTTTTGAAAAATTATTCGAATCGGGGCTTCGATAGTCTATCAATAGGCCATAAATGGTATATATCGATGTTAATCGATAATATCACATCGATACTGTTGGACATCGCAATACCATTGGCTATAACCCTATCATGCAGAGCGTAGGGCGGAGTCCTAGTTCTCTTCTTCCCCCTCCTTGATACACCATATCTATCCTTCTTTATAAACCCTTTAATTGTAGCCAATAGCTCGAACGAGACTTTTTTCTGTCAGTAACAGGCAGAGCGCAACGCAGTTGCGAGAGCATACCCTCGGAAGGTAATAAAATACAACCTGTATAGATGTAAGTAAATTTATAAAATAATAATCGAATCTTTCAATGAATGTATGAAAACCGTTCAACACATTTGTGAATAAACAATATAAACCTGTTTACGAGATTGTTTTCACTTTTCTCCCGATTTTCACAACCCGACAAGCAATAGAAGAAATTAAGGTTGGTAATGGAATGGTAATTGGTTTCCGACGAGTTTAGAGGACGAGAAAAAGCGCATTGGAGGCGGTAAACCCGGCGATAAACCCTGGTTGAGTCCCTATTCACTATGCATCGGGGAATTACGTTCATTCCGCGGTTAGATGCTTCCAATCAACATTTAAATAGCTTATATCCACCGGGTGGTGGATCTCAACTGAAAAAAGTATTTTAAAAGCCTTTTTGTTCGCTAGAGCGGAACCGTAGAGCAGATTGCAGCATTACGACTGTGATCAAGACATTGCTAAAGGGATGGGAGAGGTTCTGCTATGGTTTTCCATGGATCATCAGTAGCTTTGTGATGCTAAACGATTGAGATGGTTATAAGAGTGATTGATTTAAGGTACATTTATATGGGAGTGGGTAAATCTCAAAAAATATGCACGGCAGCCATAATGAGGTTTTCGCCCCCCCCCCCCCCCCCCCCCTAAAAAAAAAAATTAGGTATTACATTATTTCAATGAACTCTTCTAGGCTCAACTCAAGGAATTGGATGGTTTTTCTTTTTAGAAAAAGTTCTGTGGGAAAAAAGGTTCTATTTTTGTCGGGTTTTAATGCTAATTTCGGCCATCAGGATATTGTTTTGGAGAAGAGGGGCAGCGGATGTTGTTTTTAGCTAAACAAAATGATTAAATCCTGTCAATTCTTGAAGAGATTTGGGAGGGAAAGCTCGGAAATGTAAAAGTTCCAGTCATGCAGCAAATTTTCAAATAATCATTTTAAACAATTTAGTAGGTGACTCTTAAAGGAATGAATACCTATACGATAGTATTTATAAATTTTCCTTCGTTGAGGATGGTAATTTACACCAAAAACCACAAAAAAACACAAAATTTGGCCTCTTGGAGTACTCTAGAAATGCAGGCCAACGAAGTCATCAATTCTCATTATATTATTGACATTTTGAAACTTTTCTGAATTTTTAGAACGTCCATAGGTTGGACGTCGTCTGGAATGACATATATACATTATACCATTTCCTTGAAGACTTTTCCGCAATAATATATACATAGATTATATGTTTATATTTATCATACAAATACATATACCATACACTGTACATATAAATCCACATATATGCAATACATATAGTATACACATACCTACATATACCATACACACACTTATACCATACATTATACATCTACATACATATACCATACACAAACATATACCATAAATTACAGACCATACACACACATATACCATACACATACATGTATATCATACATATACATCCACATACATATAAAATACACCATACATACACATGTACCACACACATACAGAAACCATAAACATACAGATACCATACACACATACACTTACCAATACCATAAACATACAGCTACCATACACGCATATATACCGTACACATACATATACCTACCATACCACATACACACACTATACAACTATACGATTTCCAAACACCATACATTTCAACACTATACACCACATTTCCACACTATACACATACATTTCAACACTCCATACGATTTCCAAATACATATAGCATACATAACAACATCCACATACATATAAAATACACCATACATACACATATACCACACACATACAGAAACCATAAACCTACAGATACCGTACACACACATATACCATACGCATACAAATACCATATACATACAGCTACCTTACACGCATATATACCGTACACATACATATACCGTACACATACATATACCTACCATACCTCATACACACTATAGAACTATACGATTACCAAACACCATACATTTCAACACTATACACCACATTTCCACACTATTCACATACATTTCCACACTCCATACGATTTCCAAATACATATGCCGTACACACATGTATGTACCACGTACACATACTATTTCCACATAGGTGCATATTATATAATTTCCATGAAGACGATTTTCAAAAATTTGCAATAACTAAAATTTTGAAGGCATTGCAATAGCTTCATTCACTTCAACAACTCGCTGAAAAGAAGTTGCTGAGTTTTTCGTCCAAAAGAGCCACCTCGAGGGCTGAAATTCTTGCTGCAATACTTCCCCGTCCTCCCTTCAGGTTGGCTGAGGAAGGTACATAGTAAGATAACGTACCTACACTACAGAAATGCATTTACCTAATACGGAGTTGGTCTTCACTCCAACAAATACAACGGAGTAGGAAAATTCAGGGGAACTCGCGAATATTTTAATATTTAAAAAGGCTTCCCGTATAATTTAAATACTGGGACCAAGAAGTCGGGAAAAAAGGGACTTTTTCCGTGTAGTTTTATTGTTTTCGTCAACAAGTAAGAAATAAATGTTTGTAAATAAAGATTTAGTATGCGTTCGAGGAGAATCATCAGAGGAGCTGGAGCGGTGTATTTATTATTCAACAGGGATCGTGATAATGTTCATTCATTGGATGGAGAATTTATTGTTGTGATTCGTCAACATTCAGAGGGATGTGTTTCTATTCAATGCCAGCTTCTACGGTTTTGACTGTAACGCGCTTTCATCCGAACAAATGAGCTGATTATTGAAACAGTGGGGAATGATCAATTATCATTTGTTTTGATAAGTTCAAACGTGTGCGGCCGCAGTATCGTCTTTGTGGGATCATATTCCAATGTGAATATGCAATAAAAACGCTGCGAATTATTACACAAAGGTTTATTATTTTCTGTATAGAT
>JAEMON010000014.1:16155807-16168466 GCA_030264115.1 Lygus lineolaris | reverse complement strand
ATTCGCTAAAAAATCAATATTAAACAATAATACAATCATGTGCTTAAAATACCCAAACGTCCAAAATGTTTTCGTTTCGAACACCTCACACATGACTCCTATGATAAGAAGAAATACCAAAGAACTCCAGATTTTACACAAAACCCAATCAAAACCAAAAATCAAAGAAAACCGCAAAAGATCCAGTACGCAGCATGAGTTGATGAACGAATTTCCAAAGAATCATTTTATCCAATTTGGTAGTTGTTGTTATAGGAATACCATATATTTTTCTATGTTTGAGATAATAATTTACTCCAAAAACCTCAAAAAACATGTTTTTTCCCCTAATTTCAAAATTTGACCCCTACGAGTGTACTCCAAAAATGCTGGCCAACGAACTCATTTTTTCTTATTATATTATTGACATTTTGATTTTTTTTTTTTGGATTTTTCAGAGCGTACCCAGGTTGAGATATTCTGGAATAATACATGCGGGGTGATTCAAAAAGAATACACATGTTTGAAAATGGAGAACTCAGCAATGAAAAACCGAAGAGCGCTACGCGTCATGGTTTGAAGGACAATGGAAGCTTTTCTTGGTTGCTCAGAGATGTCGCCACTAGCTCCCGTTCCCGTGTAACCTTCATTTGTTTGTTTGTTGCGAAGATGGCAAACACGCTCGCAACAAATTGACCATAACAATAAAATCGAAAACTCGGGCAAAAAATTGACGATAGCATTGTCATGAATCACTTATCGAGATTCGCTATCGTGTTGCTGACCAGTTTGTTTATGGGCAGCAACATGATAGTGAATTCCCATAAGTGATTCACAATCAGGCTGTCATTTTTTTTGCGCGAGTTTTCAATTTTTTTGTTATGGTCAATTTGTTGCGAGCGCGTTCGCCATCTTGCAACAAACAAACAAATGAAGGTTACATGGGAACAGGAGCTCGTGGCGACATCTCTGAGCAACCAAGAAAAGCTTCAGAATGTCTTTCAAACCACAACACAGCGTAGAACTCTCCGTTTGTCATTGAAGAGTTCTCCATTTTCAAAGATGTATTTTTTAAATCCATAGTCGAGAGTAATATATATTTATACATATTAAAAATGGTAAACTTCAGGAAACGTTTTAGAATGGTCTGATACCCATGAAGACAATTTTCAAAAATTTACATAACTAACATGTTGAAGAATTTGCAATAGCTTCATTTGCTTCGAAAATTCGCTTATAAAAAGAATGTAAAATTCAGGTAATTTTTTCGAGGAAATGAAGCTGTTGCAATGTGTCCAAAAAACATGTGGAAAGGAGAAATTATGGTACTTCGAAGGGGTTTGAACCTTATTGACACAGTGGAATCCTTCAGATTCAGTGTCACCGCGTAACCACCACGGCCATCGAAGACCAAATTGTTTTCTCTCCTTTCTGCTTAGGGATGAGCTTTCACAACATGTCTCTCCAGACAATATGTGAGAAGCGTTAGGCTCGCTTCACACTTATTCGGTTTCATTCGGTTCGGTTTCTATTCGATTCGTTTTCGGCAGCGCCGAATGTGTGTGAACCGATGCATTTGGTGCGTATTCTGACCGAACAGCAACCTAATAGAAACCGCATAGCACCGAACGCCCCCTCGACACGAATCGGTTTCATCCGGTTTCTATTCGGCGCGTATTCGAGTCCAAGGCACCGTGCGTTCACACTTGCAAGGTTCAGATTCGGTTTTCTTTCAGTCTTCTCTTGGAAAACGAAAGCTTCTTTCCGGTGGGCGAGAGGAGACTGCTGAACATCGCGGAGAGCTGGAACCTAATAGGAACGTCATATATTATGTGTGAACGAACAAACGGCGACCGAAAACGAATCGAATAGAAACCGAACAAGTGTGAAGCAAGCCTTAGGGCCGGTTTATCAATTCTCTAGTTAAATCTCCAAATAGCTAGTCACTGATTAACGATAATCAGAGATTTTAACTAGTCAGAGTTTGGAATGCGTTTATCAATCACCAAATAGCAGCTAGTTAGCTAGTCAGAGATTTAGTCAGGGAAACAATGCTACCACTACAATTTCATGAAAATCCCGCAAAAATAAGGAGCGACACTGCGAGTGGGACTATGTTTCCACGGTAATATTACCTTTATCAACAGTTATCTCCTATCTCTGTCAAATGAGACGAAATCATGTTTAAGTTATACCTTCTAACCTTCTCTTCTCTGTGTGCCTAATGATGAATGGGAAACGGGAAATGAGAAACCCATGAAGAAATTATGCAAACGGAGATCATTTTATTTATAAGAAAATTAATGATTCTTTCACCAGGGGCAGGTAGGTACCTACGAAAAAACTGGAAGGAAGGTTGGTTGGTGTATTTTGCCTGGGGGTCAATCTAAAATCTTGTCCGACACGGCCAGACGTCATGATGATTTTATACCTAATGGTTCTTATACTTTCAAATAGGTAGGTACTTAGGTATTATCCGTATCTAGGCAAAAGCGGAAGATGAATACCTACAGGTAGGTAATATAATTAGGTAAGTACCTACCTTTGCATTACATTTTCGTAATAAAGATCGCATTCTCCAACGTTCATGATCGTTTGTAGGTAGGTACTTGATAATACATATCCAATAACTTCACTGGTGCTGACCTTCATTTTCCTGACACTGCTGAACCCCGTAGGCAAAATTATTCACGGATATCACTTGTTAATTATTCCTTTATTGAAGGGTCCTTTCAGAAGATCGCTAGGCCTACCCCAGTGTAATTTGCACTTTCCAAGAAACGCGTAGGTACCTTACCTGCATTTTATCGTCTGAAAAATCCGAATCCCTATCTCATGTGAATACATAAATCAGAATATATTTCACAATAATGTATTATTTGAATCAAAGATTCGCGAAACTGTCACGGAGATTGGAATGGAAATAGTAAGAAATACGAAAATTCAATATGGCTGCCAGCAATCGGAGTTTGATGAGAGATTTAAATTTTAACGAGAGCTTCGGATCTCCAGTCAAAGATAATCACTGATTAGGGATAGTCAGCTGCTAAAGTGGATTGATAAACGGGTATGTGCGAGATAATCAGAGATTTGACTTAGTCAGACTTTATTCGGGCTTGCAAATGTGATTGATAAACCGGCCCCAGGCTGAGTATCAAGTTTCTGCGCTTTCGATGAATATGATTGAAATTACGTTTCGAGACATAATTTCCTCACCAGCTAGTTCTTACTTTATTACAGCTATACTTACTGCCCACCCAACTTGGGAGTCTTTTTTTTTCTTTTTTTTTGCGTCGCTCTGATAGTAGAGGCAAAACGAAACTGACGCAAAAAATATACGCCTACCTAGTACCATAAAGAGGACAGAAATATTATTTTTTTCGCGGAAATATGGAAGGCGATATCAGGTATCTAACCTTTCGCTTCATCTAGAGCTTTTCGTGATAAAACGGGTCGGTATCAAGATTCACCCTCGGGTATTGAAGGAAAAGACGCATCTTCCATCATAAGTCGGAAGGGTAGATGTGGAAGAGATATCGCGTATTACGTACCTAGGAGGAATTCTTGGACTTATTTCTCTCTCGCGGCGACCTTTGATATCGTTTCCCTGATGTATCTTTCGGGCTTACAGATGCTACTCCTTCTACCGCAGGCTCTCAAGTTTTTCCGTCATATTCTTGAAGTGCAATTTGTTTCCATCGCGCTAGATTTTGGTTGACGGACTTTTTCAGAACTCCTCTCACAAAGAACAGGTAAGTCTGTAAATAAAATATCGTTATAAGATGGAAAAAATGGCGTATTCCAGGGGGTGTAAAAATTAAAGAGATTTTTGTTGTAATATTTTAGTTCAAGTAACAGTGAAAAGAACGTTAAGTGGGGAATAGTCCTTGAAAAAAAAAAAATTATTCTTTCCCTTCCTAATCTACTCAGAATTGATATTCAAGTAACTGTACAAATTTTCATCGCAAAGTTCCGTATAAGTAGTTTAGTCAAAAATTGATTAGAAAAACTGTGGGACAATGAGACTCAGATCGAAACCAGCGCTCCGAAAGCCTACTGTGGTCAAGTCAGGAAACTCTTCGAATTTCAGCAGTCATGGAAAATCAAATTTACCTACGTTCGAAAAGTAATCTAGTACGGTAGGTTACAATACAATGAAATTTTCACGAAAATTACGAATTCATTTTAAAAAAAAAACAATAACGGAACTGTTTTTCACTGGAAATAATCACTTGAGTAAATTATTAGGTCAGGTAGCTAGGTAGTCGAGTTCTGGCACTGGCACCAAAATTTCGATGAAAAAACTGAACTAAATAAATAGACACTGAGAAGGAACGGGATGAGAAAAGATAACTGATAAGAACCGAACAACGAGGGTTGGTGGTAGGTACAGAAGAACAACTCGAATGGGTAGAGTGACGGTAGCGCTACTCCCGGACAAGCGGATTTGTCAGTGCACTACTCACTTTTTCTTTCCCGCAACGAAATATTTACCTTCAATGTCCGTAGTTCAAATTGGGCTCATATTGTCACAGATTCCTTCATACTTCAGTATTTTGTACTCCATTATGTACGATTCAAACGTAATTTCGAAAATTAGGACATTGGGAAATTCCGGCTGCTCCATTTCATTCGTTCAACTGAAAGATTTCAGTGAGAGCTTTCCAAAAAGGTGCTATAAGTGGGGTATCCGATGATTGGGAGTGAGAGAAAAAGAGTGCTGTAAAAAAATACAGATGACGTCACCCACCCCGCGGCTGTGGGGTACCCTCCAATCCTCTGAACAGATGACGACACGCATGATCTTCTCACCAGTTTTACTGCCAACCTAGTGAACATTTTGAGCTGGAAATTAGAACTAAAGGGTTTTTAAGGGCGCTGAATCCGAAATTGAAGTCAAAAGTGCAAAATTACGACACACCGGAACACACCCATTGTGTTATATAGGAAACGGGTTCTCCCCTTACCTCAAGGTCAGGGCGTGTAGCGCGCATGCGTGCGTATAAGTGGTAAGATTATCATCTAGTATCCATAGAGATAAAGGTGATCAAGTTCCCAGCTCTTTCAGTTAACGTTTCTGATAAGTGATAACTTATTTCTGATAATTTTATTTACTTGTATAACTTCTTATATCGAGCAACTTCTTATATCGAATAACTTCTTATATTGAGCAACAACTTCTTATATTGAGCAGTCTAACGTTTCTGATAAGTGATAACTTATTTCTGATAATTTTATTTACTTGAATAACTTCTTATATTGAGCAGTCTAACGTTTCTGATAAGTGATAACTTATTTCTGATAATTTTATTTACCTGAATAACTTCTTATATTGAAGTGAATCAATCATTGAACTCCTCATCGCCGTCGTATAACTTTAGAGCGCGGTGATATTCGATGGCATTTCTCGACCTAATGACAATATTAAATTTTAGTAGACTGTAATCTCACTTCAACGTTACTAAAGTTAACTAATACTAAACAACCGACTCCTGATAATTAACCCAATATAAAGCCGACGATATCTATATGAACAGAGAACACACGAAACAAATACGCCTTTGTGCGATAAAATACCCGGTGTTTTCACGCTCACATCCGCCCCCCATTTTCTGGGGAGCGGAAAACCCGTTGTTTGTCAGGAAATCTTCATGCAAATGGATTTCTAACAGTTGAGCTGCCGAGGTTTGAAACACCAACAAGGTCTAATTAGCGACTCCATTCAGTCAGCCTCAAGCTATCCTGTTTTATTTGCCGATAATTATCAACCGAGAAACCCAGTAAAAACGTTACAAACCATAAGAGATCGAACATTATTATTATTATTATTATTAAGTATTATTAATTCAATGTTTTGGGGAATGCAATATAATCTGATGTACAGTTTTTTAACCACTCCAGGACCTGTTATAAGGAGTTACCAGTGACCTACACACATAGGTAACACGAATCTTTATAGAGGAAACCCAATGAAATCTATACGTACTCGTAGAATACATAGCAACCCTGAAGCCATTTGTGAAGAATTGCCGAGTCTTTTCTGTGAGAAACGTATAAAAGGGCACCAAAACATCTCATTTTCGTCTAAACACGCTGAAGCGGAAATTTAATTCGAGCCAGAAGCGGGAAGGAGTGGCATTTCCCGCGATGAAAGCAGGCTCATTTGGCTTTTTGCAAATCAAGATTGCTACAGCTCTGAAAATATACGTTCTTTCTCTCTTTTTTTATTTTTTGGTGGATTGCTCAACTGAGAATTACCTTAGTCTTTCTTGGAAATAAGAAAAAAATTACTTCACTTTAATTCAACACATTGGAGTGTATTTTGGGTGAGGATCTCTTTTTAGGAAAGATGATGGGTGAATTGAGTAGAATCATTCTAGTAGGGATCATAAATGAGTAGGGGTGTAGCGATACCAACTAACTATTGATTTCAGTATCAAAATATGTTTTGATACCACCTAAAGGCCTTGTCACACAGGACGCGTTATAATGCGTTATGTAGGTACATCACATACACCGCATTACTCATATCGCGAGTTATCTTCCGCACTTCTTGAATGAGAGCCTCAGTTTAATTACTCATTTCAGAATAAAATGGAAAAGAACCGAGCGGTAACACCCTCAGGTCGCGTTATTTTGTGATTTCGTACAACCCCTATGGCTGACGTCGCGTTACTGAAAGTATTGCTGAGTCTTAACACCGTGTGTGTGGCAGATATGATGCAATGTTGTATCATACAACCGTATCGCCGTAACGCAACAGTACAGGAACGCCTAATGTCGCGTTATAACACGTCCTGTGTGACCAGGCCTTAACACATTCAGTGTGGAGGGGCGCTTAAGTTCCCCTCTGAGTCTTCACACGGAGCGGGAGGGCACTTAAGCGGCCGTCTCCCTCCCCACACCTGTCGTGGAGGGAGTCATAGTTCCCCACCCGATCGCTTGGAAGCCCCGTTTCTTTTCTCGATCTATTCAGTACGACTTTCACCCAATATACACAGGAGCTCACACCAAATTGTGAACTAAAAAATACGCATATTTTAGAGTGAGACCATTTTTTGGTTCAGGGTGGTAGGGGTTGACTCAATTTGGGCTCCCGCACTGAAGGGTTTTATTATCGATACCAATATCAAAGAGGTACCAATGCATGTGGCATTGAATTGATAACTCTTTCCATACCCGTATCAAATGAAAAGTATCAATAGCAGTACCATCAATCATATTAGCATCTACCATGGGCCTAGTAGGAAATGGACTGGGTACCCAGTATCCACCTCCTTCACCAAGTATCGCCGTGCATGCCAAATGGTGGTGGGAGGGAAGGTTTTGCGGGGGTCAAGGAGGAGGTCTAGGGGGTGTGGCCTAAGCCCTTGGTTAAGGGTGGGCGCTTCCTGTGAATGAGAGGATGAAGAGGTGAAAGGGTGGAGTCCGCTCCAAAGCTAAGGTAGTCAGAGGGTATGAATGAAAGAAGGCCACGCCCACAAGCCCCAGACTGTCACGTGACTCCCGAATCTTGGCCACATTTTCAGTCCACAGATACCCGGTCCATTTCCATCTAGGTCCATGGTCTCTACCCACTAATCAAGGGAGTCGATATTTGTCGAATTATTCGCTAGTATTTCGTAATTATGGATGTTACAGTACCTTTGAATGATCAGTAGAAATACACCTTGTCCTTTGTATCAGTCGTATGGAATTTATGCAATAGATCTACGAATGTAAAACTACAAAAAGAGAGAGCAACTTCACATTATTTGATGCCTGGAGGATGAGCAGAGTAGAAGTGGGTCAACGTGGAGGGGCGCCTCGAAGATCTTGAGCTTCTTCTGCAGGGAAGCCAACACACCAGAGGATGATGGACTTGGTCGTTCTATCTTCAACAATATTTCACATGCCTTAGTGACATGCGATATATCCCTCGAATAATATATTTCCTTTCGATACCGAGTAGATATTTAAAATTAAACTAGCAACCGGGACACTTGTATTACTTAATCAAGCTGAATGGAGTTGATCCTTTGTGTTGAAGCCTCAAGTAATACCCACAGAAGTAGGAAGAACGTAGGATATTACCTACGTGTTATTGTACTACCATGGTGATAACAGCTATTTGAAACACTTTCTCCTTACCAAATGAGTATCGAATGATCTGGTGTTGAATCAGAGGCAGAGAATCGATTCCAAAATACCCAGTATTGAAAGAAAAACATCAATACCAGTTGTAGGATATCGATAGTATCGCAACATCCCCACAGAAATGTGAGTTTTCATTGTATTATGTATTTTAAGTTAGGTACCTATATTATACCTATCTTGAAATCGTACATGATCCCTCCGGGTCTACGACATGCAATTTTGCGTTTCCTTCCCGTTTCGTGCCAGATTGGCATTATTATAGCCTAGGGCTACAGGATTTATATGATAATAAACTGAGGAAACATATTTTAGCGTTGTGTCAACAACCAGAACGCCGCACTGGCAACAGCCAGAAATTAAGAAACTTCAGAAACCACTTCTGAAGTTGTGAAACTCAATGGCTACTCTGTTGGGGTATGATGTTCTCAATTCCACTGACCACAAATTGATTGATTGAAAAGTGTGGAACTGCTTGGTCAATATAGTTACTGCGCATATTTTGTCGGTATCAAATTGAACTTCACTTACAGTGGGTTTATTCGCTGAATAAGGTATTACTGCTAGCCAACAGAGAATCCATTGCATAACGCATCAAAACTGTCACTTCCACTCACAAGCGCTGGAGCCATCTTCGATTGTCTCAGAGTTTATTTCTTATTTTTCTCAGCCCACCTGAAAGGTGAAAGGAAAGTCTTATAGCAATCGGCGGAAAACCAATTTCCTCAAAGACCTCTTTAGAACGGTTTTGATCTTGACATTTTGAACAAAATATTTATGTACTTGTGCCTACTATTTATTTACCTATGATAGTCGCGATTGCAGGCATTAAAAAAATTATGAAAACGCTGCAAATTATTGCACAACGGTTTATTATTTTTTCTGTAGGTATAGATCGCCCATCTACAAAGATCCTATTGACATAAAATACCCACCTACCGCGAGGTTCACAATCATCTCTTGGCGACAATGAGTAGGTACCTTCTTGTAATTATTATTATCGGAGAGTTGTATCATTCATTCTTCATGAAATTCAGTAACTAAGGAAGCTTCTGAAAGTAAACAACAAACTTGGTTCGGTGAAATCGAATGAATGTTGCATTCGAAAAGCTGATATTTGAACGGAGATTTAGACTACTCGGGAAGAATTGCAATTCGCACTCGTGTTTCTGCTCTTTTTATTGTTCAACCCTGGCGTCCTTACAGGGAGCGAACGGTTGGTCTTAAAACGCTCCGCAAGGTCTCATTCGACGCTAAAAATTGTGTTCTATTCGAAATTGATGGAAACAATATACCTTCCTATTTGAAATTTTCGAGCTAGGGCATTTTGAAAATTTCATTCCCAATTTTCTACCCCTTAGAGAAGACTAACGGTAACGCGAAGCTCCGCGGCACAACTAGACCCCGAATGGGGCCGGTATAGCAAATTTCATTAATTTTGGACCGTGGTAACTAAGGAAAGTGCCGCGTACGGCGGACGGTCGGATTTTTTTATTCGATTTTTGGATTTTACGTATCTTGAAACGTAAAACCTCAAATTTTGAGGACGGTTAAAAATGTTTTTTTCGTATATTATATTATATTATATATTACAATGGCTTCAAAATTTTTATAATGCAAAATTAAACAATTTTCACCGTGAAAATCCGTTTCAGACCATTCTAAGACAATTCCCAGTCAAATTTATTTTTTTCCAACTAAATTTAGTTTTTTTCAAATTAAATTTAGTTTTTTCCTAATCAAATTAAAGGTAATCCCTATCATAAGGGCTTCAAACGTCTTGAATTTTATTGGGAAAAAACTAAATTAGGTTGGGAAAAAATTAAATTTGACTGGGAAAAACTAAATTTGACTTTGAAATTAAATAAAATATTTAGTGTCAAAAATCGCCAAAAAAACGTGTTTTTTGAGGTTTTTGGTGTGAATTACCATCTTAAACATAGGAACATATGGTATATTCGGAAATTTCCTATAAGAATCACCCACCAAATCGGTTAAAATTATTCTTTGAAAATTCGCTCACCAACTCATGCTGCATGAATGGAACTTTTTTGAGTGCATTGTCTATAGGAACATACATTCGCAATCAGCACAAAATTTCCTATGACGACCATTATACTGAAGTCCGCCACCATTTTGTTTGACCATATATTATTGGACCTAATCAAATACATTGCCCAATGAAATAAGCTACTAGAGCCGCGGTTCGCCGTACAAAAATTGGACCTCAGCATATCAAACGGACATACGCTCTTTCAAAATACGTGCTTTATCTGGAATGCTTTTTCATCCTTTGCTTTGCAGCTCCTCTTTCAACTCCTCGTACTCCACTCGAGTTATTGCCTCCGGAAGGGCTTTGTCTTTCCCTTTTCGAAAAACTCCCTCCGCACTTCCCCGACCATTGAGCCGACACTGACAATCGTCCTCCAAGAAGGAGCGATAGAAGGGAAGCTAGCAGTCAAGATGACTGTCAACTGTCTTCCTTTCCTGCTTTTTTTTTGTCCACGAGACATCTAAAAGGTTCATCGATTTTTCTCCTCTCGTTCCTTTCAATCTGTCGTACTTTGAGATTCCTGCTCTTTGGACCGGAGGCGACAAAAAAATCATAAATTCGATAATAGTGTACTAATTTACATATTATAATATCACATTAAATTAATAAACGAGTACACTGGAGTATAATCCATAACAATGATTCAATGGAATAATG
This sequence comes from Lygus lineolaris, assembly GCA_030264115.1. Lineage (NCBI taxonomy): Eukaryota > Metazoa > Arthropoda > Insecta > Hemiptera > Miridae > Lygus > Lygus lineolaris. Next base: position 16,157,644 of record JAEMON010000014.1, on the reverse strand, counting down.
GAGAAATTCATTCAAGGAACATGGCCAGAAATTATTTTCATCAACAAACCTAAAATACTGCACTAACCTTAGTTTTGGGACTTTTAATACAAAATAATATTAGTATAGAAATATCATAACCCTAGGGGATCAATATCAATGGCTTCAAAATTTTTGTAATGCAAATTTTTGACAATCTTCTCCATGGAAATCCGTTTCAGACCATTCTAAAACGATTCCTGAAATTTAACACTTTTTCATATGTATGTATATATATTTATTTATATATATATTTATATATTTATGTGTCACTCCAGACGATATCTGCCCGAGGGATCGAGATGAAAAACCCCAAAAAATGTTTAAAATGTCAATAATATCAAAAGAAAGGATGAGTTCGTTGGCCAGAATTTTTGGAGTACTCTAAGGGGTCAAATTTTGAAAGTTTAGAGTCAAAAATAGCTTTAAAAAACGGGTTTGTTGAAGGTTTTTGGTGTGAATTGCCAGTTTAAAAACATGGGAACATAAATATGGTATATTCGGAATCAGCGTGAAATTTCCTATAAGAATCACCCACCAAACCGGATAAATTCATTCTTTGAAAATTCGCTCATCAACTCATGCTGCATGAACGGAACTTTTTTTTTAAAGTTTCAGAGCTTTCTGAACCATTTTGGTTCCGTGGTAACTCCTTGTCCCAGGAAATACTATAAGGAGTTATGGTCCGATTTTGATGGAATTTTCGGGGATTGTACGGGTTAGCCCCATGACGGTCCCCTATTGATTTCATCACCGTCGGACCACTAGTAGCGTGTACGCATGCGCTGGCGTGAAATTCCTGGAACTACAATTCCTCCGTTTATAATGGGCTGATTTCCCTCAAAATCGGAGTAGAATTACTCCACCAATTTCGGTGAAATTTTCAGGGATTGCACAGACTTACTATAGAAACGCGTAGGAAAGGTCAGGGAAAAATCACTTTGCGGTCTGGAAAACCTTGAAAAGTCAGGGAATTTTGGGATTCTGTTCGCGTAGCATCCCTGTTGCCAATTATGTTCTCGTTTTCGTTTTGTTGTCTTTCAGTCGTATTTTTTTTTTTTTTTTTTTAGGATTCGAAGGAATGCGCGAAGCGATGTGCAGGACACAGAGAAACCGAGGAAGGTGTGAACTGAAAACCAGGCAGGGATGGGAGAACTTCGGAATGTTGACCGTGACCTTGCGGCCAGCTTCGAGCCAGGAACGCTGAAGTCTTGTTCGAGATAAGCTCTCGTGTGGCGCCGGCGTACTGAGTCACTTTCATAATGTGATCCAAGAGTGTGCAAGAAGGACTCGGCGGTTCTGGACTCAATCAAAGAGATGTCACCGAACGAATTGTAGCAAAGTTCCATTACATGAACCGTCCAATCGTTCAGCGGAAATGCCATAATTCTCGAATTTCCTATGCACATTTGAAGGGTCAGGGGAAAGAACAGGGAATGTCCATTTTTTTTTTGAGCTCAATAGCGCATTCTGTTGGTATTCGGAGTCTAAACATTTTCACGTTATGTTAAATGGAACTCATGGGTGTCGGGAAATTTTATTTTCATACTAATAACGCGAAAAATATTGATTTAAAAAAAAAAATTCAGAAAGGTTAAGTTCGTTGGCCAGAATTTTTGAAGTATACTCAAATCGGGGTTCAAATTTTGAAAATTTAGAGTCAAAAGTCGCTAAAAAACGCGTTTTTTGAGGTTTTTTGTGTGAATTACCATCTTAAATGTAGGAACATGTGGTATATTCGGAATCTGCCTGACAGTTCCTATAAAAATCACCCACCAAATGATTCTTTGAAAATTCTCTCATGAACTCATGCTGCATG
>JAEMON010000014.1:16099972-16119210 GCA_030264115.1 Lygus lineolaris | reverse complement strand
TATTTACACTACTAATACTGAACTATTAGGTACCATTTTACATAAATACCTTCACGTGCTTATAAGAACTGATGTTGAACTCCATCTCTCGAGCTTCCTCACCTGGAAGAACAATATTATTCAATTAGAACCAAGTTTTGGAAAGATAGTGCAACATGGATTCCCAAGATGAGCATCAGCCTACAGCAGGACTGTCTGCATAAGATCCTGGAAAAATCTCCCTCCCAGTCCTGCGGTCGATTACAAGAGGACAGAGGACAAATAAATGGGAAAATACTAAGGAAAATAATTCATTAAGGAAAATACAATACGTAGTGACCGTAAAACCTTCTGAGGACAACCATAATGAAGTTGGAGAATCCGTAACTAGCAAGCCGAGTACAGGTGGCGAGCTCTTCCGATGTAAGGACATCTTCATCAGGCCATCGAGAGAGAAATGGAGCTGTACTTACATCGGAAGCGCTCGACTGGCTAGTTACGACGGATACTCCAGTAAGGATTATTTAAGGTAGGTATTTGTTAGAGTGATTAGGTTAAATTGGGGTTTCTGCCTATTCCAATACTTTTCTTTCGTCTATCAGGTGGACTAAGGAGAGTAAGAAGTTCCAGTCATGCAGCATGAGTTGATGAGCGAATTTTCAAAGAATCAAACCGATTTGGTGGGTGATCTTATAGGAAATTTGGCGCTGATTCAGAATATATCATGAATATTATAAGTTCCTATGTTTAATATGGCAATTTACACCAAAAACCATCTTAAAAACAATTTTTAAAAACGATTTTTGACCCTAAATTTTCAAAATTTTACCCCTTACAGTAGGTACCTACTCTGAAAATAAATTCTGGCCAACGAACTCATCCTTCCTTTTGATATTATTGACATTGAGGAGTTCCATGCAGAAAATGGCTTAACTAAAAAAGAAAAAAGTTCCATTTATGCAGCATGAGTTGATGAGCGAATTTTCAAAGAATAATTTTAACCAATTTGGTCGGTGATTCTTATAGGAAATTTCACTGAGGGGAATGGCATAAAAACTACAGACTTGAACAGAACCCAAAAAAAGTTCCATTCATTCAGCATGAGTTGGTTGGGGCGAATTTTCAAAGAATAATTTTAACCGATTTGGTGAGTGATTCTTATAGGAAATTTCACGCTGATTCCGAATATACCATATATGTTCCTATGTTTAAGATGGTAATTCACACCAAAAACCTCAAAAAACACGTTTTTTAGCGATTTTTGAAACTAAATTTTCAAAATTTGACCCCTTGGAGTACTCCAAAAATTTTGGCCAACGAACTCATCCTTACTTTTGATATTATTGACATTTTAAAATTTTTTTGGATTTTTTATCTCGATCCCACGGGCAGATATCGTCTGGAGTGACACATATATATATAAATAAACAAATAAATATATAAATATATATATATATCGTTTTAGAATCGTTTGAGAATGGTATGAAACGGATTTCCGTGAAGAAAATTGTCAAAAATTTGCATTACAAAAATTTTGAAGCCATTGCAATAGCTTCATTTTCTTCGAAAATTCGCTAAAAGAGATGTGCATTAACAGAAACTTCCCATTTCTAGATAAAGGATGTCCTGATGATGAGGAAAGTCCTTTTGATTGAATAAACATGTGAAATGACGAGGGTGTTAAAAGTTGGCTGAATCCCGACTAGATATTTCTAAATTAAAGCTAAATTTGGTGGGTTCGTAGTGCAAACCACGCAAAATCCCTATTGCACCAGTCTTCTCGGAAACTCATTGTAGATCGCAATCATGAGATCCTTCTTCGATCTAATAGTAGCGATAGCCACTATTATCAGGGTACGAGTAGGTACGTACACTCTACGAACATCACAGTGTCATGATGCGGTATGTAGGCTATAGCAAGCAGGTTTGATTCACATTACTCCCATTGTTGAACCTTTGCGTCAGACGACTTACCGAAATAGGGGCTTCGATTGTCTGATCAACCTATTCACAGAGACATCGACCTCACGAAAAACCGCGGCGCTGCCGTCACTGCGTGGACCACGAATCAATAGTTTCTGGGGCTACCCAGAGTGCATCAATAATTCAAATGATGCCCGAATACTGTTAACCTAATGACAGCTGAACAGTAGGTATGCGAGCAACTGTTACGGAACATGAGAGGGTTTTTTTCAAAACAGTCGAATTTGGCAAGGCAGTCTCATCATAATCTCGCCTTGTAAGCGAATTTTCGAAGAAAATGAAGCTGTTGCAATGGCTTCAAATTTTAGTAATGAAAATGTTCTTCATTGAAATCTGTTTCAGACCATTCTAAAACGATTCCTGAAATGTGACACATTTTTACTTATACATTTATGTGAGTGACACTGTAGATATCTGACCCTGGAATCGAGATAAAAAATCCAAAAAATTTCAAATTGTCAATAATATCAATAAAGAGGATGAGTTCGTTGGCCAAAATGCTTGGAGTATGTACTCCAAGGGGTCAAATTTTGACAATTTTGAGTCGAAAAGTGTTTTTGAGGTTTTGGGTGAAAATTACCATCATAACATAGGAACGTAATGATACATTTGGATCAGCGTGAAATTTCCTGAGAGATTCTCCTCACGCTGCAAAATGCATCAAACTTTTGTTCATCCGGTATTTCAAATACAACAGCACCGTTAGAATCACCCACCAAATCGGTTAGAATTATTTCTTTGAAAATTCGTCCATCTATTCATGCTGTATGAATGGAACTTTTAGTACATAACTAGAGAACGACTGCAACATACAAATAAAATTCGTGAGTCATTTTGACATTTCCTTCTCAGTATTCAATCTTGGACACCAAAGTACAGAGGTTGTCCAATAACTTTTACAACTTTTATTGTTTCGTATTATTTTCAATTTAAAACTCAATTTTAGGAGTGAAAAATAATATAGGTACTTACTTATACAGGGTGTCTGAGCTATTGATCACCCCCTTTAACTTACTTGAAAAGCCATTTAGAAACAAAAAGGCAAATCCCAGTACTTTTTTGAGTGGAATTCAAATGAAATTTCAATATAAAAAAATTCAATGAAAATTTCAATAATATCAAAAGAAAGGATGAGTTCGTTGGCCAGAATTTTAGGAGTGCCCCAAGGGGTCAAATTCTGAAATGTTAGAGTCAAAAATCGATAAAAACAGGTTTTTTGGTCTCAATCACCATCTCAGATATAGGAACACAATGGTATGTTCGGAATCTGCGTGAAATTTCCTATAAGGATAACCCACCGAACCGGTTAAAATCATTCTTTGAAAATTCGCTCATCAAGTCATGCTGCACGACTGGAACTTTTTTGATGAAATGTGACCCACCAAGACACCGAGTGTCAGTGGAAACGGGACAAGTGGATGCCGATGTCGATCCCCGAGTGGAGACCAGACAGTCGCACGTGGCTTCTCCCACTTTCTCTGCCGACAATCCGGCGACTATCTTCCTGCCCAATCGGAACCCAGTGCGAACGCCATGAGGGAGTTTATCCCCGTGCCAAAGGGAGAAAAATAAATAAATAAATAATTTTTTTTTTGTAATGGTTTTGTCCGAACAACAAAATATATATAAGTACTTCACATAAAATAATCAGTTACAAAAAAAATTATTACAAAATAATGAAAATTTTCAATAATTTATGCGATGAACGTGCCGGATAGTTACAACTGTGGCCCAGCACGGAGTTGATTTGACCCTGAACTATTTAAAACAAGTAGGTAGGTACCAGTGAGTAGCGTTTTTAATTTATTAAACGTATGACTTACTTTGAATTGAAATAAATTAATTTTTTTCTAATTTGTTAGAATGTAAGGAGATTATTGTTGATATGATTATTAATTAACGGATTCATTTAATCAACAGATCATTATTAATCATTTTTAGGATTTCAACTATTTTCTCAATTTTTTTTTTTTTTACAATTTGCATATATCTCTATATATAGTTGTCGTCTGAGCACAAGTGTTCTTTACTTTGGGTAGCTTATAAGTCTATAGGGCGCGTTCTTCAGTTTCCTAACGTCCACAAAAAATGTTACATTTTTCTTTTATAATACATTTGATCATATTTCTATATGTAATACTTGATGAACCGTGTCCAAATTTAATTCCTCAAACAGCTCCTCTGTTGGATAGCGTTTTGGTTTATTGAAAAGCACTTTGAGGGTTATTTTCTGAATTTTAAACATCTTGTCGAGCAAGTATTCATATGTTCCAAACATTCGGAAACAGAAGGAAGAACGTCTATTTTGATCACCAGTGCGCAAGAATTTGATTTTTGACACTTATTAACATTTCAAACCAAACCATCATCACAATACTCCGAGAAGGCCGATTTCGCGTTCAAAGATCAGCCGATCAAATGCAACTTTTTTTCGATTTCACTGAGGCGAGTTTCTAATTTACCTTGGGAAGCTTCCTTTGTTACTGAATTTCGTTATGAATGAATTACACAACTCTCGGATAGTATTAATTACAAGTAGGGACCGTTGTACCAAATTCCATTAATTTTGGTCCATGGTAACTAAGCAAAATGCCGCTGACGGCGTACGGACGGATTTATTTAATTCGATTTTTGGATTCTACATTTATCTTGAATATACACACATACGGAGAAGTGTTAATTTTCAGGAATCGTTTTAGAATGTTCTGAGACGGATTTTCAACGAGAAAATTTTCATTACTAACATTTTTAGGCCATTGCAATAGCTTCATTTTCTTCGGAAATTCGCTAAAAGAAGAGGACATTTTTATTTAGGAGTATACACTGTTTCTTTACTTGCTCAAATAAATTGCTTCCTACCTTCGGTAGTGAGGAAGCAATATTTATCTATAACATCTATCGATCTACGAAACTTTCCACGATTCTGACCGAGTTTCCTGAACAATGAAATACCTCGAAAGAGTATATTTCAATGGAGCTCGAAAGAATTGTAGGTGTTATTGTCCCGGAAGATGCGGCAGACGGTGGAAAAACTGCGACACAACAGATCTGGGATCATTGCGCCGTCTAAAAATATTATTGGGGCTCGTCGCACCTTATTTAATTATAAGTTGCGAGTCAATGAGTCCGGTCGGACTGTAACAGTTGGAGACTCTCCAAGGGAGAACTCGTTGTAGGTGGTATACAATCCACGGTCGTTATTTCCTACTCTCGATAATTCGAATCTCTTTATAATTCCAAGTATCGGGCTGTCTAGTTGTTCAAACACCATAATTTTGAATATGAAATTTATTCTAAATACCTTGATCCTTGTCGATTGATCGTCGACAATGCACAATAATGAAATACTGAGTAAACACCATTACTTCGATATAAAAGGAAGAGCTTTGTAGGTAGGCGCTAGGCGGAAGATGGAAGAGCCATGGGGGCACGCTCTATGTTTATTTATTTATTAGCGAATTTTCGAAGAAAATTAAGCTATTGCAATGGCTTCAAAATTTTAATACTGCAAATTTTTGAAAATTTTCTCCATGGAAATCCGTTTCAGACCATTCTAAAACGATTCCTGAAATTTAACACTTTTTCATATATATATTTATTTATTTATTTATTTATGTGTCATTCCAGACGATATCTGACCGAGGAATCGAGATAAAAAATCCGAAAAAATTTTAAAATGTCAATAATATAAGAAAAAAGGATGAGTTCGTTGGCCAGAATTTCTGGAGTACTCCAAGGGGTCAAATTTTGAAAATTTAGTACCAAAAATCGCTAAAAAAATCGCTTTCACCTATGAACCACAGCTTTCCTCTTGAAGTCATTAGAAGATAATGCTGTGAGATCGCACTTGGAGGAAATCTCGGCGGATTTGCGATTCACACTCGTGTTTTTGCTCTTTTTTCCGTTCAACCCTCAAGTCCTTGCAGGGGCAAAGGTTGGTCCTAAAATTCACCGCGAGGTCTCATTCGACGCTAAAAAAAAATGTGTTACATTAGAATCTATGGAAAAAATATACCTTCCTACTTGAAGTTTTCGAGCTAGGGCGTTTTGAAAATTCTGGAAAAACTACATTTTTGGAGTCACTGATTTATTTTCCTGTTTTCCGAAGGTACGTTCCGTCGCCACATCGGCGACTTCTTCAGCAGAGTGTAACAAGTAGGTGAGAAGTTAATTCTCACAATATCAATAATGGATTAATTCATTTTTTATAAAAATACATCGTCAATTAGTTGTACGATTCCTATGCAAACCTTATTAATAAAAATAAAAGATTTTTTGCATAGTAAGTATACTACTCTAGTAGTATACTTGTCAAATACATAATACTCGTATATAAGTCTAGTCAGTACTTCTGTCAATTACCTGTATTATTTTGTAATGTTGCTTATCAGTTTAGGATTTTACAGGATGTACGGAGTCTCTCCATTGGGTTAGGTGCTCATGGTATCTAAGTCGTCATTACAGTCCAACTAGTGTTTGTTCGTATATTTAACTTACTGACATAACTTTCTTCTTTACTGCATAATATTAGTACCTAAATTACCTGTAGTGTAAATTGGTTGTGGGTAGGGATGCATGGTATGTGAGAGATAGTCCATAAGCTGGTTTTGGTTTCTCCTTGGAAGACGAAAGAAGTACTTAGAGTACCTAAAGGATTATTATGACTGAGAGTCAAGTACTGAGCTCAGGCTCATCAGTGTTTAAATAGGACATTACTAGTTATTACTAAGCTATTGATTTTAATCTGTTATCTATTACCTTGTATTGATGATTTCGTTTATGTGGGTGTTCATCATGTGGTGATTCCACGAAAATAAACAGGTGACTCCAAAAATGAAGAGTTTTCCCAGACGAAAAATGGTCCACCTACACCCCTACATCATACATTTTGAAAATCGCATCCCCTACTTTCTACCCCTTAGAGAAGACTGACGGTAACGCCAATATTCGGTGGCACAACTAGACCACAAATGTCACTCCAATTTTCCGGTAATAACTGCGTTGAGGAGTGCAATTAGTTATAGGAACATAGATGGTTTATTCGGAATCAGCGTAAAATTTCTTATGGAGATAGATCACAGATTAATTTTGCATAGAATCAATAGAATCAAGTTATGACCCACTGTACGGCGCATCGCAGTATCCTGTGCAACGTATGGGCGATCACACGGTATCAAAGAAACGGGTAGAGTTGTGAGTCCGTTTACGTTGATTCAGCTCGGTGAAGGAGGAGGTGCTGGCAAGACGTGATAAACGATTGGTTTCGTTCGGATGCGCTCACTGATACGAATGCGCTGCCATGATAAACAAACTTATCTCATCCCCGGAGCCAGGGCCAAGGTGGTCTAACCAGGGGGGGGGGGTTGTTCTGTAAGCTAAACAACAGTTGAGTTTTTAACTTGATGTTTTATAACTTCAGCCCTTTGTAAACGCCGACGTGTTTTGCTTGTAAGAGAGCAACATCGACAAAAGCTCCCCACAGATGATTAGCATGTGACCAATCAAGTGTTCTTGGATTATTATCGTTTACTAGCAATAATTTTACAGTTTTTATTGAGTTATTAGTGTGATACATCAAGTTGTGGTAATTTTTAATGATTTGAATTATAGAGTTTTCTTCTTTCCTCCTTGACATTTACTTTCGATATATCGTTTCCAATAGATACGTCAAGTTTATTTTATTGAGCTACCGCCCGTAGTCCTTTGAACCGAGATTCTCACAACTGTTATTACAACAGTCGTTCTGCCCGTCAACAGTCGTTTTCACTTTCCAACAGTGGTTTCCAAGAGATGTGATAACTCCAAAGTCACAGAGCAACCCCCACTGAAACTAATTCTAAGGAGTCTACCCTAAACATAGACACGAAAAATATTGTCTACTCCATATTTGAGGGCTTGCAATTACACCCTGAAAAATCAGTATAATCTTTATTTATTGGAAGAAATGGTCGGCTGCGCAGGATTATTTAGTTGTAGGTAGTTAGTCGGGATTCAGCACACAAAAAAACTACCTTGAAAACACATTTGTTATCGACCGGCGTTTCGGGTCGTCACTAGACCCATCTTCAGGCACCTGCTTATGAGAACGAAGAGGACTTCCAGTCCAAGTTCCTTCAGGAAAAAACAGGAGGAGAACCTTGTCCAAAAATGAGTAACAAAGGATGGTAGGTATATCAAATTAATATAATTAAAAAATATATAATTCTCCTAAAATAAACCAAATTTTTATTGCAATGGCTTCAAATTTTTAGTAATGAAAATTTTTGAAAATGTTCTTCATGGAAATTCGTTTCAAACCATTCTAAAACGATTCCCAAAATTTAACACTTTTCCGTCTATATTATATCACTCCAGACGATATCTGACTGAGGAATCGAGATTAAAAGAAACCGAAACATTTTTTAAACGCCAATAATATCAAAAGAAAGGATGAATTCGTTGGCCGGAATTTTTATTTTGAAAATTTAGAGTCAAAAATCGCTTTAAAAAAAAGTGTGGTTTTTGGTAAAAATTACCATCTTAAATCTCCCTTGGACAATGAGGTTCGCCAATGAACTGGACCTGGATTTGCCTAATGTGAGCTTCAGTGTTTTTAGGAGTAATTTGTGATTCATAGCTGAAAGTGTTTGGGAACAACTTAACATCTTCTTATAACTTATTCTGTTCTTAGTGCATTATTATTATTTACATTTATTCAAGTACTTACTTATAACTAACCACCGTGAAGTTACGGAAACAAATAAATTTAAAAAAAAAATTAAAATTATTCTTTGAAAATTCGCTCACTAACTCATGCTGCATGAATGGGACTTCTATTATTCAACTATGAAGATTCGGAAATTTATTTTAAAATTTTAAATTTCGGTACCTACCTAATTTAAAATTTGGAGCTTGTTGCACTCGGGATTTCAAAACCAGAAATAGAAGAAACAACAATTAAAATAAAATTGGTGAATAGGACAGGGGAAAGTTTGAAATCCCAGGAACAGCAACAGTAGCCAGCTAATTAACAACAAAATGTGGTAGAAGGGTGCAGATGTCCTGACTAAATTCTCCGAATTTCCAACCTTTCTGTTTACATCGCGAATATCGAATTACCGAGCAAAATACCTCTCCAGCCCTGTGTTGATCGCAAACCAAACTCCGGTCATTCCAACTATGTCAGGGAAGCATCCTGGAGGTTCCTAGTAATTTGAATAATCAACTCCAGAGAACTCCTCAGTTAACCGTAGGTAATTTCATTGGCGGAACTCACTATAATACTCAACCGTTGGGTTTGTCGAGTTGAGATACGAAGTTTATGGGTCCAAATTACGTTTCATTTGTCAGTTTCGCGATGAAGTGCATTCAAAATTAAATCAGTTCAGACGCGAAGTCTTTCAATGGAGTTTCCACCCTAACAACTTCATGAGAAAACTACCTTTCATTCTGGTAGCAAATTATGCTATTGCAATGAATTAGGTGCTAAAATTTGGGTTAGAAAATTTGTTAAATTTTTCTACTACCCATGGAAATCCATTCCATACCTACCATTCTAACTCAAACAATGCAGTTCAACACTTTTCAATAGGTACTAGAATAATTTCTGTGCTTGTTGGTAAAAGGGGGATAAGTCCAAAATCATAGTTTTGAGATATTCGCAATTTTGAAAGTTTGATATTTTTGCATGAATCCTATATACCTACCATAAAATTAATTTTTTAGATGTTATTTCTATTCGATATTCTATTACTACAACTACCAACAGCCTATTTTGGCGAATTTTCAAAAAAAATGAAACTATTGCAATGGCTTCAAAATTTAAAAAAATCCAAATTTTTGAAAATTTTCTCCATGGAAATCCGTTTCAGACCATTCTAAAACGATTCCTGAAATTCAAAACTTACACAAACACACACACACAGATTTATATACCTATATGTCACTCCAGACGATATCTGACCGAGGGATCAAGATAAAATTCCAAAAACTTTTCAAAATGTCAATAATATCAGAAGAAAGGATGAGTTCGTCGGCCAGAATTTTTGAATACTCCAAGGGGTCAAATTTTGGAAATTTAGAGTCAAAAATCACTTGAAAATGTGTATTTTGAGGATTTTGGTGTAAATTAACATCTTAAACATAGGAACACAAAAAAATGGTATTTTCGGAATCAGCGTGAAATTTCCTATGATAATCACCCAGCAAATCTGGAAATTATTCTTTGAAAATTCGCTCATCAACTCATGCTGCATGAATGGAACTTTTACCTCAAATTTGGATTTAGCACTCTCAAAAACCCATGGAGCCAATTTTGAGCTCAAAATTCCGCCATGTTTGGCAACAAAGCGGTTGGAGAGAACGCTTGTGACCTACTTTTAGTAACTTCTAGGCGCTGAGGGTTCCTTTCAGAAGGGCGCTGAGTGGCGTAGGAAGTTCAAAACGAAATACAAGACCCGTTATCGCTCTTCAGGTACCCTGTTGCACCGTTTGAGACCGTTCAATTGAAACAGTGAAAAAATAACCATGACCAAAGCCCAATTAGCGCATACACGAGAGCAAAACAAACACTGCCATCCGTATCTAACAGGTTTCAGAGTTCCAAAAATACGTAGATGAAAAAAAAGAGCAATAATTCCACCAACTTCCCTACTCCCTATTGTCGTTCAAAAATTCGTCAAGTACGAACTGGACGACAAAACCTCTCGGCAAAATATTTGGAGCGGTGTCCTCACGCGAGCAGAGGCAACAGGTTGGCGACAATTTTTCACGGCCGGCTGAACGCTGAGTTTCCCTCTCTTTGCCGGATCACCGGTTTTGAAGGCTTATTTATTTCCCTGTTCCTCTCCCTTCACCGTTTTCAGATCGCTGTGTAGGTATTCAAGGGTCTACTTAATTCTCAATGTTTGTATGGTGTCACCACTCAATTTGAGAAACTCCATAATAACTTATTGGTATTAGAAACGGGGAATCATCATCAATTTTAATTAATTTTTTACATGAAATTATCATTAATTTTATTCAATTTTTTCCGAGCGATAATGACTCAAAAGAAACAATAATGAAGTCAGCAAAAATAGTGTATAATCTGTAATTTTAGACAATTTATTGAAATATTTATTGTAATTTGGCGGGAAAATGACGTTGAAAAGGGTGTCGTCGGTCATTGGCTAATGCAGTCCAAGATGCCGGCCGAACGAAACGAAACACAAAGCCCATCACTGTTTGGGCTCCTGATTAGTGAGATTAGAATTTACATAATTAATTGATTGAATTAATTTAATATTAATTCATTATTATTAATTAATTTTTAATTATTCCTATTTTCATTGCTCTCAATGCAAACTCAGTGCATTCTTTTTCGGTTCAGTTCTTTTAGTGTGACGTAGGAAAGGGTCTCTCAAAAGCCTTCGGAATGCCGCCTATTATTAAAACAGCTGGGATTTTATTCCAAGTTTTCTCCACACCTGAACGATGAACTATTTTTTTTTCCATTGGCAGTGTTATTTTATTCCAAATAACAATACGAAGGCAGCGAAAATGTGATTTTCTCGTACTCGATAATTCCCTATTGAGACCTAAAGTTCCAACGCTGTTTAATTATGCAATATATTTCGTACTGTTGTGAGCAGAAGGTCGACCCCTCAGCAGAAAGGTGAGACAAGCAATCGGTGTTCGATGTCCGAGGTGGTTGAAAGGTTCGAACCCCTTCGAAGTACTATAATTTTCAAATGATTTCCCATCCACATCTTCATCAGACGAACACCGAAACAAACCAAAAACAAATTGACTGCTGATGAAACCAACACAAAACATAACTTGACTTCAGGCTGATCACTGATAACCTATCTTCTACTATCCATGTTCCAATCCTTGTTTCATCTTCTTCCTCTTCTTCTTTTCTGCCTTGTGTTGTCTTCTATCTGCCATGTTCTTTCTTCAAGTATTCTTATTTCTTCCTCATTCTTCAAACCTAGTTTCACACATATACGTTCGGCCACAAGGACTGTCTCTAGTTGCTCATTCAGTGTGCATACCTCAGCTATTTCATGTGAAATCAGGATTTCCAGACCTTTTAAACATTCAGTTGAGTCTGTTTCGATACCCTTCCTGAACGTGCAGCAATAGGCCAGATAAAAGTTTTAGTTTTGCAGAATGACTTATTGAGCAAATTTTATAAAGACCAACCTGCACTTCTACTTACCTCAGCACTCTGAAATGCGAAAGAAATGTATTGCTATAATCACAAAACCCAATTTTTGGAACACCTCCTTAGAATGGTTCTGTTCTAATCGACCTTTGATCAACTTTCTTCACATTTTGGACCATTTGTGCTAACGTATGTGTGAATATAAGGGCGGGATTTATAGATTTTATTCGAGTTTCAACGAGTCCTTGAGATGGTCTTCGAGGATTCCTAAAGCCAAATCCGTATTCTAAATTTTGAGGTGACCCTCTCAAGGTCCCCTTGAAACTCGAGGACCGTCTACAAAGCCCGCCCTAAGTCATGATTGCGGCCCCTACGAAAATGATAAAAAATTTCAGATTTCGAGGCTTGGTTTTTGGTTTTCTGTGAGGATGAACCAGAGTAATAATTATAAATTTTGCGCAAAACGAGGAAATTGCTACAGTTAAGGCCTCAATTTATTCATTTGGTACGGTTCGTGACCGCTCTGTATGTGGGATCATTAAGAGTAACTGACTACCGTGCAATTTTGAACGACAACTTGCAATTTAGTAGGGTGAAATTTGGAAATGAGGGTTGGGAGAAATATTTGAAGTTTAGGGCGTCGAGATATCTAGTTAATTCGAATTTATCTTTATACTTAATATTATTTATTGAATAATCGAAGGAGGCCGTGGCCTAGCGTCAGGGATACGGTTCAAATGGTTTGAGATAGTAGAAATTGGCGTGATAGGGCGCTCTCTTATCGGCATTCGGAGAATGCAACCGGAAATATGTTATTTCATCTTATACTGTGTCAAGGACAACATGATTGTAGGTCATATATTATGGTTAACATCGGAAGAGTACTTGACAAAGAAAGTAGGACAGCGCTCATATCATCAGATTTCATTTAAAAACAGAGGGATGTTGACGGCCTCGACTCCAAATGAATTCCTACAAGCATTTCGTTACGATCGGATTTGTTGTAGCCATTGCGCAGGCGCGAAATAACTTCCTCGCAAGAAATTTCCATCGGGTTTCATTGCGCGGATTCTGGTGGTTGAGACGTCAGATGACATTGTTATTTACGTATAATTATTTTCATTTATTAATTTTTTATTATTTTAGTTGTTTCCGTGTCGGTTTCGTCATTGAAAATGTTTAAATATTTGAAAATAATATTCAAATATTTTTATTTTATCATATTATTTTATTTTATTTTTTTTCCCCCAATACTTAATCTTTGTTTATTCAATCACTTAGTGAACTGTTTGATAGTCATTATGATAGTCGGATGATGTATCAACCCCAGGGAGACCGTATTATCATTTTTCCCAACTTGGGATACCCCTCACCTGATCTCTGAGCTCAATTTGACTCAGCTGATCTGTGAGCTCAATTTTCGACTCAGCTCTGAGCTCGATTTTTGACTCAGCTTGTCCCTGTGCTCAACTTATTAATTTATTTAGCTTTATTTATTTATTTATTTTTTGTTTTTTTTGTTTTTCACCAACGTAACAGCAACGGTAGCGCTTTTTGATGTTGTGTGCCAAAGTAAATAAATATACGAATGCCTTGTTTATAGGAAAATTCTGGAATCGGTTTGGATAATTCTGAATTTGACTTGGAAACCCTATATAATAACCGATCATCTTTGGAGAGTCATAAACCCTAACACAACCTAACGATCAACCTTTGAGAGTAATAATGATACATTGCGTTATTCATTTCCTTCAAAATACGTACAATGTGATTAGTTATTCAAACAATAAACTCGATTGAAAAAAAATGTAACAAAAACCTTGTATTCATTAGTGATATTTCATTTCATAGCGCGAACGAAACAATATTGATACAAGTGGAATGATTCGAACAAATCATACGACAAAATTGCGATAGAATTGTATGTAAATAACGCTAGATGCCAGATGTTGATTGTGAACGGGAGGTTGGTGCCGTCTGCTCGCGTACTTTCATAAATTTTCACGCGTCACTATTCGTTGTGGCGCTAATGAAATGTACACAAGGTAGTTTAACAACGGTATTTTGGGACCAACAGTTCCTAATTTTGTAGTAGATAAGTATAATAGATTTGGTTGATTCGGATGTATTCAATATGTCCAGAACTCCATAATGTTGTTTGTGGGGAAACTGCGTCAGTTCTACGAGTTTGGTTCAAAGTTAGGTACCCGATGTTTTATAACTCCGTGCTGATTATAGCATTTCCGGGTTGAGTTACAATTTTTCCACTTAGGTTAAGTACTTTTCCACTTAGTTTTAGTCCTTTTAGCGAATTTTCGAAGAAAATGGAGCTGTTGCAATGAATTCAAAATTATAGTAAAATCAAATTTTTGAATGATGGAAATCCGTTTTAGACCATTCTAAAACGATTCCTAAAATTTAACACTTTTTCATATACACGAGTAGGTATATAATATTCATATACATATGTGTCCCTCCAGACGATATCTGGCCTTGGAATCGAGCTGAAAAATCCAAAAAAATTGAAATGTCAATAATATCAGAGGAAGGGAGGGTTCGAATTTTGAAAGTAAAAAAAAAAAAAAAAATTGAGTCAAAAATCGCTCGAAAATAACGTGTTTATTGAAGTTTTTGGTGTAAATTACCATCTTAAACATTGGAACATAAGGTATAATCGGAATCAGCGTGAAATTTGCAATGAGAATCACCCACCTTAATCGGTTCAATTGATTATTTGAAAATTCGCTCATCAACTCAAGCTGCCTGAGTAGAACTTTCCGTATAAATTTAGACTTTGTTCACTTAGATTTAGACTTTTTCTACTTAGATTTAGACTCAGGAAATTATCAGTAGTTATAGCCTCATTCTGTTAAATACAAACGTTCTCAAGTTTCATTAGGCAAGAAGTAAAAATGAGAGGAAACGATAAGAAAAAGTACGCGTTTTCGAAAGCTTGTTATGAATTCAAGGGCCTCCCCTTCAAATTCAACCGCTTCCCCTCCTTCCCTAATCAACGTATCAACTTCAAATTGAAGGGCGATCTATCCCTTCAACCTCGTCCACCGAAGGTCCCACTCACCTTCCCTCAACTCCCCCTCATTCAAAAATTACCCTCCACCCCTAAACTTTAAGCCGCCCCCACGTCTACCCTAATTGTTGGGCATCCCTGATTTTCATTCTACACGGATAAAGAAGGGCATCCAACCTATCCAACCCTAAATTTACAGCCCTTTCTGAAGGGCCGAACGGCCTCAAGTCGAATTAACTAGAATTAATCAAGAAATGTTGCTAGATGTAGTCAATACAGTTGGAACGTAAATATAGAAAAATTCAATTACATACTTACCACCAGGAATATTCTGTTCCACTTATGATATGACGGAAAAAAATTATGTACTTCTAACTTCCTTTCATGAGAAAAGCTGGTGTCCATTGAGAACATATTTTCATAGAATAAACTTCTAACATAAAAAAACACTTGCATGATTTCATTTTCACATACTGACTTCAATGAATTTGGTTATCAATTCAATTTTAATTACCTTTCAAGTTGTGTCATAATAATATCCTGAGTGGAAAAGGACTCAACCTAAGTGGAAAAGGACTCAACCTAAGTGGAAAAGAACTCAACCTAAGTGGGAAAGGTCTCAACCTAAGTGGAAAAGAACTCAACCTAAGTGGGAAAGGTCTAAACCTGATTGGAAAAGGACTCAACCTAATTGGGGAAGGTCTAAACCTAAGTGGAAAATAAATTAACATAAGTGGGAAAAGTCTAAACATAAGTGGAAAAGGACTCAACCCAAGTGGGAAAGGTCTAAACCTAAGTGGAAAAGAACTCAACCTAAGTGGGAAAGGTCTAAACCTAAGTGGAAAAGGACTCAACCTATGTGGGAAAGGTCTAAACCTAAGTGGAAAAGAAGTTAACATAAGTGGAAAAAGTCTAAACCTAAGTGGAAAAGAACTTAACATAAGTGGAAAACGTCTAAACATAAGTGGAAAAGAACTTAACCTAAGTGGAAAAGGTCTCAACCTAATTGGGGAAGGTCTAAACCTAAGTGGAAAATAAATTAACATAAGTGGGAAAAGTCTAAACATAAGTGGAAAAGGACTCAACCCAAGTGGGAAAGGTCTAAACCTAAGTGGAAACGAACTCAACCTAAGTGGGAAAGGTCTAAACCTAAGTGGAAAAGGACTCAACCTATGTGGGAAAGGTCTAAACCTAAGTGGAAAAGAACTCAACCTAAGTGGGAAAGGTCTAAACCTAAGTGGAAAATAAATAAACATAATTGGGAAAAGTCTAAACATAAGTGGAAAAAGTATAAACCTAAGTGGAAAAGGTCTCAACCTAATTGGGGAAGGTCTAAACCTAAGTGGAAAATAAATAAACATAAGTGGGAAAAGTCTAAACATAAGTGGAAAAAGTATAAACCTAAGTGGAAAAGGTCTCAACCTGAGTGGAGAAAGGACTCAACCTAAGTGGAAAAGGACTCAACCCAAGTGGGAAAGGTCTAAACCTAAGTGGAAAAGAACTCAACCTAAGTGGGAAAGGTCTAAACCTAAGTGGAAAAACGACTCAATCTATGTGGAAAAGGTCTCAACCTAAGTGGAAAAAGTCCAACTCAATTCGGAAATGATATATACTTTAGTACATATATATCACTTAGGAATAGAAGTACATACCCAGTGACGTGAATAATAAACAAAACTTAGCAGTTATCCAAGATGGATACCCATGGTCCGATTCAAGAGAGTAAAACGGCGAAGACGTGCAGCCAGAGACCCCGTTGGAGGTCGGGGGTTATCGGCATCCGTCGGCTGTTTCCGGTTGCGGGTTTGGGTTTTGATAAATGATCTCATTTTCTGAAGGGAACCCCCTTCCCACTTACCCCCTTACCTTCTATCACTGAAGCATTAAAAACTCGAAGAAGAAGGGTCAAAAAGGAACTAAGGAGGGGTTAAAGTTTTTATCGCTTTATTCCGTCACGCTACCTTGCTGTAGTGTAACCTAGTCGTCGCAAAGTATTTTTTTTATTCCGTAAAAACACGCACACAGAGACGTTTTCATGAGAGTCCCGCACGAAGGTCGAGCTAGACCTAAATTCCCAAACTTCCGTAATCCCTTGAGAACTTTTACCCAAACAATACCTACAGTGGTTCTCTTACCTTCAGTCTGGATACTTGAATACGCAAGCGAGAAAGATTGGCCACCATTGCGGCTACGGGGGGGATTCTTAGGTAAATACACATTTTTTTCTTGTACAGGTATTCGATAGATTCAAAGGTGCAAATGCATGTTTTAGGTGTAGCGACCTAATTTTAGGTACAAATGCATATTGCAGCAGGTTTTACTTTTAGCGAATTTTCGAAGAAACTTTTTGTAATCCAAATTTTTGACAATTTTCTTCATGCAAATCCGTTTCATGTTCATTCTGAAGCGATTCCTGAAATTTACCACTTTTTTATATGTGTATATATATTTACATACATATTTATTTATATGTTTACATAGGTGTCACTCCAGACGATATCTGACCGAGGAATCGAGCTAAAAATCTGAAAAAATTTCAAAATGTCAATAATATTAAAAGAAAGGTTAAGTTCGTTGGCCAGAATTTTTGGAGTACTCCAAGGGCCAAAAAACGTTTTTTTTTTTTTGTTTTTTTTTCTAATAGGTTTTGAGTGTAAATTACCATCTTAAACATAGGAACATATATGGTATATTTGGAATCAGCGTGAAATTTATTATAAGAATCACCCACCAAATCGGTTAAAATCATTCTTTGAAAATTCGCTTATCAACTCACATGCTGCATGAATGGTACTTTTTTTTTTTTTTAATTGTTTGGATTATTTATTTGATGAAAACAGCAAAAGAAATCTGTTGGTTCCCAAATATCTAAATAATTGAGAAGACTAGTTCTGCCTTTTTCATCCTTGAAACTGTGAAATCGTTATAGGTGCAACATGCCGACAGCGTGGACATGCCGACATGGAGAGCGAAAGGGGAAACCGAAAACCAACCGAACCAAACTTTGCTATCTCAAACTCAAAATCACTTATTGGACTGTTCAAGTTCCCAAGAGAAGAAAAAGGAAGAAGACTTTTAACAAAGAAGAGTTAGAATACGGGACACCCTCAAAAACTGGACTTTTACAAATATTGAGAAAAACTAAAAACGAAACAAAAGTTTTGATTGCAAATGGGGTTGGAACAGGTAGCTAAGAAGTGTGGGAAATAGCAGATAAAACCAGACTCCTTGTGACATCAACCAGAGGTTTTACAATAATTATTGAGAAAAACCAAAAACGAAACAAGTTGTAATTGCAAATGGGGTTGGAACAGGTGGCTAAGAAGTGTGGGAAATAGCAGATAAAACCAGACTCCTTGTGACATCAACCAAAGGTGTAAAAAAACGATAACCCTGCAGAAACTAACAACGAATTAAGCCGGGAACACTTGTGTTTCATTGTATGCGCTTGTTATTTACGCGCATCTTGTTTTTACGGTTTTCCTGGAACGAAGAATAACATTTATCAGTAAGAAAAATTACTCAGTCAAAAAGACTCGTTACTGAACATGAGACATTTTGAGAACAAAATTTTAGAGCAAAATAACGAGTGTGAGTCAGTTTGACGTACATTCGTTACGCGTTTATCAATGGAATGACTCTGGGAAACCTACAAAAGTTTACATCAAACACTATTGTTAGTCAAACTGACTCAATAGTCAAGAGTAACGTGGTGCAACTCACCCTAAAGGACGTTGAACGTGGTACCTCCTGTGGAGTCTCCAAGGACTTTGACTAGCCTAAGTTGGCGTGGTGGCAAGAGCGCCTCAGGCAAACTCTCGTGAAAGGGGGAGCAAAATTAATTTTTTTTCGTGAGTCATTTCGACGCATGCTAGTGTTCCCGGGTTAACAGAGAACGAAGCTGAGTGAAGTAAGCAGAAAAATCTATACAACCAATTATATTAAATACACAAAAACGAAATACTACTCAACGAAGGATTAACCTTTCAGGTTCTGAATTTCAGGACCACTTGTGCGAATAATAGGTACTTCATCAATTCTTGGAGGGGGCTACAAAAAAACCAAAATTTTCCAAACCCCGAACAGTATCAACTCAAACGGTATGGAAACAGATGTTTC